>JAODAL010012543.1:0-94984 GCA_025379985.1 Phyllomedusa bahiana
GCTGGAGGGTGCATGGGGGAAGATCCATAGAGTAGACATGACGATCAAGGTGGTTGTACAGATGCTCAATTGTGTTGAAGTCTAATGAATTTAGGGAGTCAGGGTAGTACTTGGAAGTCTTCCGTTCTCTTTCAATCAATGTCAGACAGTTCTAGCTATATGACATGTCACATTGTCTTGCTGGGAAGGTCTGCATATATGGGTATGTGTGATTTACAAGGATGGGTTCATACACAAATCAGTTGAGTGTGGCTTACACATGCATGAGTGGGCCCAGTGAGTGCCATGAAAACATTCCCCAGACCATAGCACTGCCACCACTACCATGTGTTCTTCCAGCACAGGTTGCAGGGTGTTTGTCCTTTGATGTTTCTCGCATGACATTCCAACATCCATGCATTTGATGAAGCAGAAAATGGAACTCATCAGAAAAGGCAGTGGATATTGTTGTGAAAATTGAAGCCTTTTCTTCTGAGGCAACTTGATTAGCAGAGATGCAGTAACAAGGGTTTGCTGAACTGTTGTTTTAGACACACTTTTGGTAGGGTCTTGGTTCATTTTAATGGTGAGCTGATCCACTGTAGTATGTTGATCGGCCTTTGTGTACATTTATATTAGACATTAACCTTAACTCAATGGCACGTGGTGCTCTGCAGTTTCCGTGCTGATTATTCACGATGATGCCATTTGTCCACTCGTGATACACTCTCTTCACAGCAGCACATGAACACTTCACAAACTGCATAGTTTCAGAAATACTGCCACCCTTGAACTGAAAACCAACAATCGTCTCTTTTTGGTATGCTGAAAAATTGCCCCTTTTTACCCATAACAGCAAAGGATAATATGTCACAGTCAATTGCACACCTTACATGCCAACATAACATCGGAAGTTGGAAGTGGTCATAATAATGTGACTCAACAGTGTATGATATTTTCTGATAACTCTGTACTTGCCGTTTTGTGTCTCTGAATTTGAATAGTGATAAATAGATTGAACTTCAGTGAAGAGCACATTAGAACGTCATAAGTAAATGTGTTTACTTCTAATCTCACCATTGCATTGTATTTCTTCTTTTCCTTCATTCCATTTGTCTGAAACCCATTCCTCAGAAGGTAACTTTAATCAAGTATCTAGATTCGTAATTATTCTGCTTTTGTGATGCTTTACTTACGCTTTTGCCTAGAGGAGCGGAGCTTGGTAGAAAAGTCGTGTGATAAATTCAGCATGATAATTGCCAATCACAAAGTAGAACATTTCTTTGCGTGGAATGCTTTTAGGTGCTCTGCGGTTTTATCAGTATACTCTCCATATTACAAGGAGAGAAGTATTTTAATCATCTTTGGCATGTTGTGTTGTACTAACAGGTCTGAAATTGCTACATTTATACATTTCTTTCTGAATTTCACATTTTCTGCATCTCTATGCAGTTTACGTGGCAAAAACAGCATATCTGTGAGGGTTCCTAGTGGCAGGCTTTAGGACTACTGGAAAGTCTTAACAAATAGGAAAGTCTATTTACAGCTCTACGAACAAAAACATTTTTTCAGGTGTGAAGGTTTTCTGAATGGATTTAGGCTATTTTGATGGTGCTGAATTAAAAAATCCCTTTACTTTTGCCCTATTGGTTCTAATTTTTAAGACCGTGTCTTAGGTCATGAAATATCCCATATAAATCTTTTGTATTCCAGTTTATAGGCCTACATTGCTATAAAAGTGACTTTTTGAAGCCATAATTCAATTGTGGATTTGCAGAAGAAATTAGTTGGCTACAGTGAAAGTTTGTCAACCTTGTCTTCGTTTATACCCAAAAAGTTCTATATTAATAAGTAAATAAATACATGTAAAAATTAGGACTTCATCAAGAAGCGCTTGTATTCTGCTACATCTATGGAGAGTACATGGTTGAAAAACAAGAAATATCACAGACTTTGTGCATCGAATATACCTAGCTTGGAGACCAGGCTAAGTCTTAGGCTCCATATGTGGTTTGCAAAACATGTGCTGAGCACCTACAACAGTGGACAAGTGGTGATAGAAAAAGTTTAAACTTTGGTGTGCCAATAGTAAGGAAAGGACAGAAAAACCACCAAGAGGATTATTATTTTCATATTGTAAAGATTTAAGACTTTAATCGGTACAAGAAAGCTCGGTGGGATTATCCTGATTTAGAATCAGCATGATGACCTATTCTACATGGCAATGATGTTTCCATACCAGTGTTTACCAGACTACCAAACCAACCACTGTCAGACTCTGAAGAGAGGCAGGGAGTGCAGTGTATGGCAGGTAGTGGAAGTGAATTTGAGGGAAGCTCTCCAACCCCTCAACCATTAAGCTAAAAAGATCTCAATGACCTGATTCAATATTTAAGTCTGTCCAAGCAAGCATCTGAAATTTTAGTGTCCGGACTAAAAGAATGAAATCTTATAAAGGCGAAAGCTAAAATAATAGCCTATGGGACAAGAGAAGAGAGGCTTCTCCCATGTTTCAACCAAGAGTAAAATCTTGTTTACTGCCATGATATCCCAGGAATTGTTCTTCCAATTAAACTAACAGAATATCAACCAGAAGACTGGCTGCTTTTTATAGACAGCTCCACTTGAAATGTCTTCTCTTGCACAGTGGTAACCATTATACGTCTCTTCCCATTGATCACTCAACAAAACTTGAAGAAGAATATGAAATTCTAAAAAATTGTATTACAGAAAATCCATTATCCTGAATATCAGTTGTCGATATGTGTTGATCTGAAGATGGTGAACTTCTTGCTTGAACAGCAATCTGGATACACAAAATATCCATGTGCCTCTGGAAGAGCAGGGCAAAGCAAGGTCATTGGACAAAAGTGTCAAGGCCTACGAGGGAAGAAATGATTGATGGTGCTTCGAATATCATCAACAAGCCGTTGGTGGACAAGAACAAAATCCTTCTCCCACTGCTTTATAGTAAGCTAGGATTGATGAAGCAATTTGTTAGGGCTTTGGACAAAACAGATAATTGCTTCAAGTACATTTGTAGATCATTCCTTGGACTGAGCATGGAAAAAATAAGAGCTGGAATCTTTGATGGTTCTCATATTCATAAACTAAGGAACTATTCAAATTTTACCAAATGCATGAATGACGCTGAGGCTTTGCCCTGGAAGAGTTTTGTCTCTGTTGTGAAGAACTACTTGGGTAGTCACAGAGCAGACCATTATGAAGAATTAGAGCAAGGTAAGCTCACTAACTTCAGAAATTTGGGAGTTATTTGAGCATAAAGACGCATTATCTCCATAGCCATTTCAACAGCTCTCCAGATAGCCTTGGAGACTTCAGCACGGAACAAGGCGAGAGGTTCGACGAAGATATGAAGGTGATGGAAGAGAGATATTCAGGAAGATGGGACATACACATGATCTCCAACGTGATTGTCCTGATGACGCACATAAAAGGAAATCGCATAAACAGCGTTTTTTGAGGCATTGACATTAATAGCGATAACTAATTAATATTGTATTAATCAAATCATATCTAACTTTTTTCTATCACTCTTAGCTATTTTTAATGTCTTTTTTTGGTATAATGTTAAACTGTTTACTTTTGTAACTAAAATAATATTCCTGCAATTCTGAATGCTTTGAAAATGTGTAGCATTAATTATTAAATATCTCAGAAACTAGAGCCATCTGGCAAAACCGAAGTCCTATTTTTAATCTGCAACATAAATTTAGCATAAAAACGTTCAGACATCATTGGCACCAAAATCACTGTATATCAGTGTTATGATTATTCTTAAACGGGAATTCTGTTCTTAACAACAGTGTATGAATTAAATGTACATAAATATTTAGCAAAACTGTTTATTTAGCGTGAGTTAGGGGCCGTTCACACGGCTGATTTGGGCACCGATTTCAGCCGTACTGCGCGCCGTATTTGCGCTGCAGTACGGCTGAAATCCGTCTGTCATTACGGTAATCCACAATTCTCATAGAGAACTATGGATTCCGTTTTCTCTCCCTGCTCGGTGACATGTGACATGTCAATTATTTACGGTACGTGCTGTGAATAATGAATGTCTATGCGGCCGCGAGCTGCGACCCCCCCCCCCCCCCCCCCCCGCACCCGCGCACGCAGTTGGCGAATTGCGGGGCGAAATCCATCCCGCAATTATGTCGGCAATACGCCGTGTGAACTGTGCCTTATTGTCAGTTGCCCTGGAGCGCAGAGTGGTTAATTTTCCTTATTTTGTAAAACATATTTCTGTTCTCTGGAGCAGAAAACTTGCAGAATTCCCACTGAAAATGTTTTCAGGGTTTTCTTGCAACTCACAACTAAAATGTTTGAAGGGCAAGTTGCTAGGAATGAAATAGTTTTACAGTTCCCCAGAGAAGAGGTGGCAAGCTTTGTTGCCAATTCTCAGCAGTTGGATCTCCACTAGGTAACAATTGATGGCTTATCCTGGTCATAGACCATAAGTTTCTTTAATGGGAAATCGCCTGTAATATGTTGTGTAATCATGACCTTATCCTTTTAATTAAAAGTCCAAATACTGCATAATGGAATTCTAAATCAAAAGGGTTGTCCACTTTCTACAACTTAATTGAGACCAGAATAGGGGAAAAAAAAGTGATACCTCCCGTTACCCTGATGCTGCTACTCTGAAGCCTCTCCGGATCCGTTCCTCTTCACTTCCTATGCCACATGCAGACACAGGAGAGGCTTGCACTCTATTCACCCACAAACCTCTCCTTTGTGTCGTGCCAAGATCTCGGAAGTGAGAGAAGCAGAACCCAGGAGTCTTCAGAGTGGCAGTGGTGGCAGGAGGTAAGTATCACTTTTATTTCCCTAGTTTTCTCCATCCTGGCCCCAGTTAAAAACAATTGGAATGAAATGGACAACCCCTTTACTGTGTGGGTTTTACCCACATATTATCGATCAGCTAGCATGACAGCCACAAATAGAGTGCTTTAGTGGACCCAACATCCATTCATTCATTACAAAGGCCACCCACTAATTGCAATTGGTACTGTATAACCTATAGATTACCCTTCATTGGAGGAGTATTGAAAACTTGCTGCAAATAGTATAGGTATTAGCTTAGGGTTAAGCAGTGAAAGACCCTTTGATTAACCTATTTTCTAACAAAATTAATTGTTCAACGGGGAGAGTCCTCTTTGGGGGGTTCAGTATGGGGTTGTTCACACGGACTTTACACTCCATGTTACAAGCGCTTTTAGGATCTGTCTTGGGGTCCACTCTGTCTGTCACCAAGACAGATCTAACAATTAGCAGTGAGATTATACTGCTCGCTATGCAACACCAGCGGCGTTCACATGAGGGATCATTGCTGCGTGTTTCAAAAGCGCCGCTCGGGTCTGTCTTGAAAAGAGTTGCATGTAAATTCTTTTCAAGACTGAACCGAGCTGCACTTTTGAAACACGCAGCGGCGATCCCTCATGTGAACGCCGCTGCGTGTTCGTCATAGCGAGCAGTAATAATCTCACTGCTAATTGTTAGATCTGTCTTGGTGACCGACAGAGCGGACCCCAAGACAGATCCTAAAAGCTCTTGTAACACGGAGTGTAAACTCTGTGTGAACAAGCCCTAACAAACATAGTACTCAGCTGTTTTAGTCAGTCTCATTGACCTTAAAAAACTTCTTTATTCAAACTCCTTCTCATGGAGTTCATAGAATAAGGAGAACTGAAGGACTCTGGAACTTTCATTCTAGTGATTTTATTGGTCCCAGTACTGGGTTCCCCAATGATCATACATTTGTCGCCTATTCTGTGGATAAGTGATTAAAGTCAATTAGTCGTAACCTGCGAAATAGGCCATACACTGACATTTGTTGGATCAGTTTTTCCATCATTCATTTAAAGGGTCATATCAACAGGTTAAGAACGACATGTAGGCGACCACCTAGGATGCCACTTCATCCCAAGCAGAAAAGGGTGTGCAAGGAGGCACAGCTATATGCCTTATTTGCCTAGAAAACCTTGTCCCACTCCTGCTTTTCACTACAAAGAAGTATTTTTCTAACTCCATTTTAATGGGGAAAAAAAAATTTTTTATTTTTTTTTCATTCAGTACTATGGGGATGAAACATAAAATATAAATGACTAGATTTCTTTAGCTATAATAATAGAGAGTTAAAACTCCAGAATGGAAGAAAAGGCTGTTCTCAGTTTCCTGTTGCTGTGAGGGAGAGAGTTTATCTGGAAGTTATATTTCTTATAATAGCAGATGGAGAACTGTTATGGATTCCAGCATAAGTGGGGAATGGAAGCTTTTCTATCATGCTGGTTTAGCACAAACCTGTTAAACCCAAGCCCCAGATTTTTCTCTACATTCTGCTTGTAGAAACAATGCCATCCTGAATTATGGCAGTGAATGAAATCTAAAATGCTATTAAATGCTATGTAATACAAGAGCAACCAAATAATTTCACTCTGGTGCTTTTAAACTTGACAGTACTCTTAATCTATGCCTCTTAAACTGCATGCTATTACGCTTCTTATAATACCTGCGCCTTAGTTGCTGTGCTCACACTTTTTTGTTTGGAAAAAAAAGGTAGCAACTGACCACCATGTTTCATGTGAAAATTTAAGCCAATGATCCAAGTGTGAACAGAGCCATAATGTTTACTACGCCTTATTTAACAATAAAATACTTTTATTTTGGTAACCTTTACTAATTTTGGTTTCAGCAATTTTTTAATTGCACACAACTATATGATCAGCTTTTTTCACATGGGTTTTAAAAATAACTTTTTCCTAATTTTCTAGTTTAAGCTGCTGACAGAGCTGTTTAAAGATGACGAGCATGCCTTAAGTCCAACCTCAACTGCTCCTACAGGGCGTACTCTCCTATCTCGAACAGGTCTGCGCAAACCAAAGCCCGAACAAGCAAGCAAGGAGCATAAGAAAACGGTCGGCCATCAGGTAAATTGATAAAATACTGGAAAAGGCCTTGCATTAGTGTAGATACTGAATCTCCAATACTCTAGATTGAAAATGCTGCAAGTTTCTTTGCAGCTTTTAGCTATTGTTTTAATAGATGCCAGGATGCAAAGTGATTTTGTACGTGCTTTCTGAGCAGACATTTTTACTTTTTGTTTATGAACCTATTCTTTTCATTTCAGTTTAGAAATTCTCTGCATTTACTGATGGAGACACTTAATGCTACAACCCCTCACTATGTGCGTTGTATAAAGCCAAATGACTACAAGTACCCTTTCACGTAAGTAGTTACATGGGCAAACTGTTGCTTTGTATCTCTGTAATAAATAAACATTAATTCCTAAAGAAATTTTGAATAACTGAATATTTTATTAACTTTCTCCTGGGACTATATAAAAAACAAGCTAACCTCTGTCAGTCATCAGGATAAGAACTGTTAATGACAGTTCCTCAATTGCTTCCAATTTACTGCACAGTTTGTAAAATGTGTTCACGTGTTTCTGTGGTGAAAATGTATCATGAGTGGACGTGGAAACTGCAGAGCACCATGTACTATTGATGGAAGAGGTGACCATTGGCTAGGAAGGTGCATGAGAGAGGACCGACATGCTATAGCAGAGCTGCTCACATCCACAATGAACCAGGGGGTTATCAGAAATGTGTCTAAAACAACAGAGATCTCTGTTGTGCATGGGGCTTTGAAGTAGAGAGAATGGTCACTGCACCTCTGTTAATTAAATTGCATCAGCAGAAAACTACAATTCTCACGACAATATCAGAGTTGGACCTCTGCTGAATGGCAAAAAGTTGTCTTCTCCAATACGTTAAATTTTTTGTTTAAATGCCAGATCGTTGTTGGTGAGTTAGGTGAGAAAAATCAGAGAAAAAAAGCCCAGCAACCATTGCTAGAAAAACAGAAGCTGTCGGTGGCAGCTTTATGGTTTGTTGAATGTTTTCTTGACATCAGCTGCACCCACTCATCCATGTGGAAGGCACTCCCAACCGATTTGTTTCTAAATGCATTCTTCCTAATCACGTACATCCGTATGGGTATGGGATCCTCCAGCAAGACAATACGACATGTCCGACAGCTAAAAATGTCTAACATGGGTCAGCAGATCATGACTAAGACTTCCAAGTACTACCCTGCCCCCTGATTTTCCAGACTTGAACCTAATTGAGCATCTGTGGAACCACCTTGATTGTCATATTCACTCTATGGATCCTCCCCCATACATCCTCCAGCAGCTGTGGGATGCCATCAGCATAGTTCCAGACATCTGTAACAACCTACCAGGAGCTTATTGAATCACTCTTGGGCCGTCTGCTGTCCGTGCTGTAGACAGAGATGACTTTGGATATTTGCTTGTAGTTATAATAATGTGACTAGACTGTGTTTAAGGCATATAAGCCCTGATGACTTACTCCAAATACAAGCAGGGTTAAGAAAAGGATAGGGACTGTAGGTTTTTTCTTAAAGGGGTTTTCTCACTACAAAGATTAGCTCTCAATGTAAAGGGACAGTTAAATGACAACATTTTCTAAATACATTGGTCAATAGATTTTACTTTAGTCATGAGACATTTTAGCAGCTCTTATAGTGCACACAGGTTTCTATGGTAACCAGCATACCAGAAAGACGTCTGTTATCTCATTAGCTGAGGGCAGGTAGGGACATCACCCCAAGGACAATCTGTCTGGATTGAGCAGATACGATTTAGCAAGATTAGCTGTAGTAAACAAAAGGTACATGTGCTGTGAGGACTGAAAAGCATGGAGTTATCTGTAATCTTGTTAGAGATAAGTCTCCTGCTCTGCCAGAGTAACAGCTATAAGTAAAATATGCTAATCACTGCTGTAGAACCACCCACAGCCTGAGGAGCCAGAGCAAGGGCAAACCAGCCTGTAGGGCAGTTAAACCGCATGCTGAGAAAACCCCTTTAAGTTGAATTTGTATGTAAGTTGGAATAGTTACATTTATTAAATGTACCTCCAGCAAAATAGTTTTAGTTTTGGATAGTGCAGGGAAGGGTTAACACCCCGTTTACATTTGTTTGTCTGTCTGTGCCCCTGTTTTAAAGATTTCACCTTACTTTCTGTCTCTCATGTGCTGCTGTGGCATGCTGGCAATTGTAGTTCCACAGCTACTAGCTGCTGAGGTACATGAAACTAGTAGATGTGGAATTACAAATGTCAGCATGCCACACCCGACATTACTAATTGTATGGGTGTTGCTTTGTAGTGTTTAACATATACTGCAGTGGCATGCTGGCATTTGTAGTGCCACAGCTACTTGCTGTTTTGAAACATGGAACTACAAGTGCCAGCATACCACCCCTGCACATGTTAATCACATGTACTAATCAGCATCCATACAATTAGTGCTCATGTGGTGTGGCATGCTAAAACTTGTAGTTACACAACTACAGATGACAGCATACCACACATACTAATTGTACGGGTGCTGATACAGTACCCTACTGTACAAGAAGAGAGGGGCGTGAGGGAGCAATGTTGTGTTGGCATGAAAACGAAGTTTCCCAGTGCAACGCAAGTAGGCGGGAGGAAGGTAAAAAAAGAACTGCTGTGCTGTGCCGGCTGGAAGGCTTGCAGTATTGCTATAACTAGGAGACAGATGCAAGTCAGAACGTAGTGTCAGTGACTGCCTGTATCCTAATTTGTTGTGAACTTTTATTTTTTTCCATGAAGTAAAGCAAAGCAACTGATTTTAATAATCTGTGTGAGATTTATTTTCTGTGCTGGGTGATGGGTGATGGGTGAGGGGGTTGTATAAAGTTATCTTGTCACCAGTGAGAACACATGTTTTTGGTTTCTAAAATTTGAAGTGATTTCCCTGAAAATAATTCAATCAAAGTGAACGCCCAGCTGGTAGCAGTACAGTGCACAAATTCTTGGGTTCACATAGAGGCCAGATCACTCACTAGTTCTGATAAGGCTGAAGATGTTAAGTGGTGTAGACATATCTAAAATCCAGTAGATATGTCTGACTTGAACTGTCTTGATCAGGACAGGGCAGATCAGTTCAATAAATAAATAAAATAAAATAAAAAGAAATAAAAAAAAATATGAGGACTGAAAAGCATGGGACAACACTGAAGATATGATACTTGAATACAATGTAGTCAGTGTACAGCTTGTATAACAGTGTAAATTTGGAGTGTCCTCAAAATAATTCAACACACAGCGAGCAATGTCTAAACCGCTGGCAACAAAAGTGAGTACACCCCTAAGTGAAAATGGACAGATTGTGCCCAAAGTCCCATTATTTTGTGTGGCCACCATTATTTTCCAGCACTGCCATAACTCTCTTAGGCATGGAGTTCACTGGAGCTTCACAAGTTGCCTCGGAATCCCTTTCCCACCCTCCATGACAAAATATGGCGCTGGGGATGTTGAGACCTTGCCTCCTCCACCTTCCATTTGAGGATCCCCACAAGCTTGATAGAGTTTGGGTTGGAGTTTAAGCTGGCCATCCGCCCCTTTTACCCTCATTTTCTTTAGAAAGGGCAGGGGTCATCTTAGGGGTGTGTGTTGGGGGGGTCATTATCATTTTTGAAATACTGACCTGCCCCAGTTTCTGATGGCGGGGATCATGCTTCTTCGTATGTCAAAGTACTTTTGGCTCCCACAGTCGGGTTGACATGGGCAAACACATTTGTACCCCCCCGGGTTGCCGCCCATACACTTGACCCCATTTTAATCAAAAAATTTTTGCGGGGTCTCATCAACCACAGACATGTTCAGTAACCCAAGTCTTTAGTATTTTGTCTTCAGCAGACTGTTTGGGGCTTTTTTGCGCTCTTTGTAAAGAGGCTTCCTTCTGGGACAACACCATGCAGACCAATTGATGCAGGTGCGAATTTGTCTGACACTGACCCGTCCTTTTAAACTCTTTTGGTCCTTGGCCACCATGCTGCACTCAGTTACGGGTGTTGACAATCTTCTTTTAGCCTAACACTTTAAGAAGCAAAAACTTTTTTTTCAGAAAGTTCCTTGCCGTGAAGTATTCGCTTCTTTTTTTAGTGGTTTAAAAATTGATGGTGGTTGATTATTTTTGGGAGCCACCCAAATTTAAAGTTAAAAAAATGAAAAATGACTACTTTTTCATTGTATCAAAGTGTCATACTTCAGTGTTGTCTCATGGAAAAAATAAAAATTTTACAAAAATGTGAGGGGGGGTAAATCCTTTTGGGGGATACTGGGAGATGGTTTTAAAAACACGTACACGCACACACAGGTCACAAATAGGTCAATGAAGGGGAGCATTCTGATTTTAAACCGGCCCCAATTTGCAAAATCCCTTTTTTGTTATTACTCCCTTATTTTGTTTTTATAAGGTTTGATTCAAAACGGGCCGTCCAACAGCTCAGAGCTTGTGGTGTGTTGGAAACTATAAGGATCAGTGCTGCAGGATTCCCCCCTGGTAAGCAGTTCATTGCATGGGATTGCCTACAATTTTTGTACGTTTACCTAAAAGGGGGTAATACCCACTAGATTTAAGTTGGGTTGAATATATCGAATATGAAAAAAGAATGTCATTATACAAAACATTATACTATATTCTCACATCTTATTTCCAAGATTTTTGTTAAAAAAAACGATGCCACTATTTACGAAATTAACAGGCTTCTCCCCCTTTTCTAGGGACATATCAAGATTTTTTCATTTATCCCCCCGGGGGTTTTAATGAACAAAAAGATGTCCTCAGTGATCGTAGACAAACATGCAAAAATGTGTTAGAGAAGCTTATTGTGGTATGTCAAATCTTTGTGAATTAGTAAAGCACTTGTTATCCTTAAAATGTGTAATTGCCTAATTTAATCTGGTGTGAATCATATAAACCTGAAATGAAGTATATTGTCAGACATTTTGAAAGAAATAAACCACAATAATTAAAAAAAAAATTGGAAGAACACATACCCCAAACCACTGAAAGCGGGTTTGTGCCATTGGGGGACACAGCAACTTGGGTATAGGCCCTTGACCGAGGAGGCTCACACTAGGCAGACCAACCGTGTTGGGCCTGCCCAGATGGACTATATCCCGCCCGCTGACACCAGGAAATCATTTTGGTGAAAAACCAAAAACCAAACCATGGGGAAAAAAAGGGAGGGGCCTGGTTCCCCAATAACAGACAAAAAAAAGGATTTTGCGGTAAGTACAAAAAACCAAATTTCTTGCCAATATCATTGAGGGACAGAGCACCTTGGGATGTCCAAGAGCAGTCCCAGAAGGTGGGAGATAAAAAGGGTAACAAAAAATGTTTACATGGCAGCCTTTGGACACTGCTGCCCCCGAGTACCTTACGGGCCAGGGTTGCGTCAACTGAGCCAAGGATGGGTTTGGGAGAGCTTAAAAAATAAAAGACCGAAGCCCGGTGGGACTTTGCAAAAACCGGTAAAGCTGAAGTTGATGTTAACCCCCCC
This sequence comes from Phyllomedusa bahiana, assembly GCA_025379985.1. NCBI lineage: Eukaryota > Metazoa > Chordata > Amphibia > Anura > Hylidae > Phyllomedusa > Phyllomedusa bahiana. Next base: position 12,395 of record JAODAL010012543.1, read on the forward strand.
AGGAGGGAACAAACCCTCTGTGGAATGAACGGTGACCCAAAACAGAAGGGGTTCCCCCCTAGATAGCCAATAGGCTTCCAACATTGCAGACTGGATCCTGCTGGCAATGTTGGCCTTAGAGGCCACCAGTCCCCCCCGCCGGGACCCATGATTGACAAAAAGGCCTTAAAGCGCCAAAAGGGGTTTCCCCAGAGAGGTAATCCAAACAGTCCTACTAAACAAGACCCCCCCCCGGGTGGGGGGGAAGAAAAAGGGCAGAACTATGCCCTCATTGATATAAATGAAAAAACCACCCCCTTTGGGAGAAATGAAGGGCGGGAAAAGGACAACCTTGCCTTTTGGGGTACCAAAAAAGGGATTTACACGAAAACCCCTTTTAGATACTCAGCGACGGAAAAGGATGGGCACCAGGAAGGCCACTTTCCCCTGAAAGAAATGTAGGAAACTTCCCCCAAAAAGCCAAATGGTGAAACTCTGGCCTTTAAAACAAATTTAAATCCCATTGTTTTTATTGGCCCCAAAAACCGTTGGGACGGAAATTTCAAAAAAGCAAAAAAGGTTTTTAAACCCGCGGCGGGAGCCCGCTTGCCTGAAAAGAAACCCAAGAGGGAAATCGACCTCTCAGGAAAAAAGGCCAGCTCCAGCCTACGAAGAAAAGGCAACACCCTTGGGGTAACATACCAAGGGGAAACCCTGGGTCTCAGCCCCGGCAAAAAAGCCTTCCCCTGTACAAAAAAGATTCAGGCAGATTGAGGCGCCACCCGTTGTCGAAATCATCCCCCCCAAAAAACCATTCCTGAGATGGGATCAACAGACTTGCGAATTTATTATCCAACCAAACGCACCAAATGAGGGGATAATGGACCCTCCTAAAATGAAGGACACCATTAGGGGCGCCAAAAACCTTTGAAGCCCCTTGGTGCGCACGAACTGAACGGCAGAGCTCTGACTAAAAATCCCAAAACCACGTAAAACACAGGAACCATTGGTGGGCCTGTGAAATTTTTTAGTGGGGTAAGCGCCCGGGAGCTACGGAGAGAAACTCGATCTGCCCTTTTAAAAGGCCACCCCAACCAGAGCGACTCCAGCGGAAACCGGGAAAATTGCACATATCGGAAGCTCTTTGGGGTCCAAAACGGGCCTTACTGAGCCGTCTTTTTTGGGGACCATAAAAAGGTTTGAATAAAAACTTCTAAATCGCTCGAACCCGGGGGCCGGCATGATTACCCTTAGAAGGAGGAGGGAGTGGATTGCCTGAAAAAACCCCAAAAACGCCCAGCCGGAAAGCGGGGGGAAAAAGAAAAAACCATGTTGGGGGAACGACCTAATGTATCCACATACGACTTCGCAAACCCGGGCCTTTTTGACCTGACCGCCAAATCCCCTGAAACTGAGGAGAGGGGGCCCCCCCACCAGGAAAATTTCTCAGGTGAGACAAGCCTTCAGATTAAGTGCGACTTGGCAAGGGCCCTTTGGGCTTTCTGCAAGTTTGGGCACATGAGCTGCTGGCGAGGGAGTTACTCCCCATGGAGGGAGAATTTCCTGCCCACCTGTGGGAGAAGTCCAAAATTGGGGGTGATCTGGGGGCCCTGTTTTTGAATGAATTATGCTGTACTGGCTGATTTTGAGGGAGGAGAATACTACGATACCCTGTGCCCTCTGAAATTATCTTGTCCAAACACTTCCCAAAAAGGTTGCCACCAGAGAATGGAAGCGCAACCAGAAATTTCTTGGAGGCTGAATACGCCGACCAAGAGCGGGCGGCCACTGCCGACGCTCTAGTCTCTTAACAGGCTGTCTCACGAGAAGTCTCACACAGGAACTTCGCGGCACCCATGAGCTGGGAAGCAAGATGCAACAACTCCTCTGTAGAGGCTCCAGCCCACAGTCCTTGCTGCAGCTATTTTGACCAAACCATGCAGGCTTTGCTGACCCAAGAAGAAGCAAATGCAGGCTGCAGGGCCGCCTGGTCGCTTAAAAAGCAGTTTTACAAAAAACGTCAAGACGCCTTCCGCGCTGTCACTAAGGACTGCTGTATCTGAGACGGGGATGGCCGTGGACTTCATGAGTTAGGTGAGTGGGGCATCCATCGATGGGACCCCTGAGCACTTTGTCTCTGATTCCTCTTATTTAAAGTGCCGGACTATAGAAATTGAAACAAACACTTGTGACACTTTTTTTTATTTTTCTTTATCTTTTAAATTGATGCATTATTCTTATCATAGGCCATCAATATTAGGTTAGTGAGAGTCTGACCCTGACAATGAGCTGTTTGATTGTTTTCTAGTTTATCAGGAACTACTTCTTGCTTTTAGGCGTCGCTGTTTCTGATTTTCTAACTCAATCCTTCTTTGACCCATATAAGTATTTTGTGACTGAGCTGTAACTGCCAAGCACATTTGCTGACAGTAGGGCATATTAAGCTGTGCCGTAGTGAAGAGGTTAAACAATGAAGGGGACTCTGTACACTCAAGAGTGTCCTGTCCCAATTAAACAGCTGATCATCTGGGTGCCAAAAACTGCACCCCAGCTGATATCTCACGACGTATTGTTCAGATAAGTTAATATTAACTGCCCTTAATCCTGTTACAGTTTACGGCAAGCTGTATTCAGATTTAAGCACTTTAACGTTTAGGGGTTGTTCACACAGCGTTTTTGGATCCTTCTTGGATCCGAAAATCACATCCAAAAACGCAGAGGCGATCAGTTACCTAACACAGAGTCCAACAATTATCCAACAGCAGGCTGTATGTTTGGCTTGCGGTGTTAGAATGTCAGCAGAGATCGCACCCTATAGTTTTAAATAGGGCTCCCTGCATGCGTCTTTCGGATCAAGAATTCACATGTCAGTTCTTGGAACGGATCCGAAAGACACAATGAGACACATCAGAGATCACTTGTGTTAATGCCGATGCGTGTTTCAAAGTAAAAGCAATGTAAATCACATTGCTCATTATTAGATTCGTGTTTTGGGTCCGCAAGTATGCTGTACTTGCAACTGTCACTCTAGCCTCTGTGTATAGCAGGGACTTTTATCATATAATAAAAGGTATCAGACTCTTACTTACAATGTAACTCACTGTATTTGCTGTCTGCTTCTAATATACAGTATGGAGGCCATTTTCCTCCAAAAAGGAATGTGACTGCTTATCTAATCAAACCTCTATTTATTGCCTTCACAACCCAGTGGTTTAGCCCCTCAGATGCCTTCGTGCTGCTTACAAGAAAAAACACTTTTTTTAATTGAAAAAAATTCTATAAAATTAATATCTTTTATATTTCACATTGTAAACAGCTGTTTTGTATTCAAGTGCCTCTCAAAAACCGGAATAGAAATAATCAAAAAGTTGTATGTACCCATGAAAAGTACAAGTCATCTCTACAAAAAATACAAGTCCTTATACAGCAGGGATGCAGCTACAGGAAAACAAATAATCGTGTAGAAAACATTTTTTTTATTTTGCAAAAGTAATAAAACATAGCACAAATTTATATCAATGTAATAAAGTCATCATATTGATACAGCACAGTAAATATTGTAAAAATACCAAACAACAATGAAGTTGCTGCCATTTACGATCCCCTCCCCAAAAAGATGAATGAAGATTATTCAGTAAATCATATGTACATCAAAATGGTTTGTATAAAAAATACAACTCCTCTTACAAAAAACAGACCTTCATGTAATTGCATGGAAGAAAAAATAAAGTAGTGACTGCTGGAAAAAAAGGGGAGTTTTTTTTCAGGTTTGTTTTCATTTTGTGCTATATGAGTTAAACAATTGAGGTCAACTTTGAATAGCAACATGGCTTCTTTTGCACTAAATATCATTTTGAGCATTGTTAACATTATAACTATCTTTAATTCAAAATTGTAAATTTCTGATAATTATTAATTATTTAAACCTTATTTAATTTATACGATTAGCACGAGGATTTTCATAATTCACCAGATAGGTAGGTTTTGCTTATAAGGTTCTATTCTATGTTTGATGTTTTTACTACTTTGGGCGACTGGCCACCGTTAAACAATTTAGGATATTAATTAACAAGCACCATCGTAACAATATCTGGCGGATTTTCAATAAATGTTTGTACATTGCTGCAAGTCCTATATGTTTTAACACAATTCAAAAGTATTGGTGGTCACTGTTCTTATTAAATTTTCTTTTGGTACTTAATATATAACTATATTTTATTATAATTTAATAGGTCTCAACATAGGAAACATTAGTATATACTTGGGGTTCCCACTATTTGTAAACAAACATGGCATTTGAGTGTCGTTGTATGATTATATATTATCACCAGTTCTTGGACACACAATCAAAGCACCACTACTATATCTGCTCAGGGTAATGTATATAAGAACAATGCCCGATAGTCATTTATAAGTCATAAGTTTTTGATGAACAATCCAGAAATCGGAGCTATGGGCCTTATTTATAAATCTGTCTAAGCATAAGACTGTCCTTGTTGCCACAGCAGCTAATCAGAGCTTAACTTATATTTTTCCAGAGCAGTAAAAGAAATGAGATCTGAGTCTGACTGGTTGCTGATAGGAACACAGACCTGTCAGTACTAGAAGGACTGTTTTCCATTAAAATGAGGCACACAATCTTGGTCACGGGACAATCTTGAGGGTCTTCTTGGGTCGACAGGATTAAGTTGGTTTTTTGGGTTTAGGCGGTTCTGGTATGTTGACTGATAAGGATGATGAAGTGCGAAATTGGGTGGGGTGTCATCAGCAGGTATGGAGAAAAGGGGAAAAAGGGAAATTTATTTTAGCTACTAGGGTTTCAAATTGGCGGATTGATGAGTCTGTATACTGCAATGTTACTTGGGGCGTACCAAGAACAAGTTCAGTGAGGGGTTGATGATGGTTGACGTCGGTGCGGGGTATAAAACTGGTCGACGTCATGGGGAAGTGGGGGAGCTGGGGCTGGAGGCAGATTGGGGGTGTTGTGGTGGTTTTAGGTTGGGGTTTGTTTTTTGTTATATACATTGTACTTAGTGTTTGGCGTTGTATGTCGGATGTGTTTTGTCGGGTTGGCCTGAAGGTAATGGGTAGTTGAGTTCGCTCAAGGTAAAATAGGGTGGGGGCTATAAGGGAATTACGGAGTCGGAGTTCTAGAGTTCTGGACGTTGAAGCAATTATAACATTGGCGGCTACTCAATGCTTTAGAGGCATGATTGTCTTGGGTGACACACTTTCTTTTCCCGACGAGATGGGTCATTACCGAGCTCAAAGATATGGGGAAGAAACGGTGATTTGTGATCGCCCCTTTGAAAGTGCGTCTTGGTTAGTTGGATGCATGAAGGGTGTGTTGAGTATTTCAGATATCTGCTGATCTCATGGGGATTTTCACGCACAAACATCTCTAGGGTCTTACAGAGGATGGTCCGGAAAAAAAGAAATAAAAACATCCAGTGAGCGGGATGTCCCTGTGGGCGGAAATGCATTGTTGATGCCAGAGGTCAAAGGACGATTGGGCAGACTGGTCATCGAGCTGATAGATAATAGCGACATCAGTGCATCAAATTGCCACCACCGTTACAACCAAAGGGTAGGCAGAAAGAGCATATCATGAACGCCTCAGCTACGGCGAACTTTGGGCCAGATGGGACTACGCAGCAGCAAGACCACCACCCGGGTGCCACTACTCCTTCAGCTCAAGATACCAGGAAACTGAGGCTCCATATTTGCCAAGCTAATCGAAATTACAGTTAGAAGATTGCGAAAAATCGTTGCCTGGTCTGATGAGTACTCGATCTTCCTTGCGGCAGACTATTCGCATGGATTAGGGACAGAATTTGGGGTTCATACCAACATGAAAGCATGGATACATCAAGCACCATTGTATCAACGGTTCAGGCTGGTGGTGGTGGTGCTCATGGATTGGGGTATATTTTTCTTGGCACTACTTTGGGCCGCTTTCGGTACCAATTGCGCTTCGTTGCAACAACCTATGTGGAATGTATCGACACGAAGAATTGAGGCTAGTTATGTAGGATTAAAGGGCGGTCCAACCAACCGATTAATAGAATCTGGGGTAAGTTGTTACAATGTATGGAACCCCAGATTCGTACAAAACGACTCAGTGTCTCAATGCGTCGGGGCTGTATACGATTTTACGGTTGGTGGTGTGTGACATTGTTACTAGTGATTATGTTTGGGTCTTACAGCGTTTGATGTTCTTTTTGTTTGGAGCTAGTGTGGTTAGAGGAGGTGGGGGGGTAATGGTGGTGGTGATGGAGGATGATTCTGGCATGTGTTGTCTGGATGTCTTGGTGGATGGGGGGGGTGGGAAGTAGTCTGAATAGTTGCGACTTATTTGCTGTCTTTTCTACCCCAAAGTAGGTGAGATACTTAGCTAATTGTATTCTGCATTTTATTTTGTATAGGTGACCATATAAAAAAATCTTCTTTTTATACTGTAAACAGGACCAAGACAAATACCAATTTGGTAAAACAAAAATCTTCTTCCGTGCTGGGCAAGTTGCTTATTTGGGAGATACATTAAGAGACATGACAAGTTGTGAATAGGCTGCTATACCGAATCCAGAAGAAATTCGGGTGGTTGGCTATTGAGGAAGAAGTACTTGCGTATGAAGAAGGCTGCCTATTGCATTCCAGAGAACCCAGTTACGCAGCGATTACCAGGGACCAGTTGGTGAGTGTGTCATGCTCAGAGTCATCAACTTTGTGGTCATACTTCGCTTATGAACATGTTGAATTGTGCTCTTAACCATATGAATTGATCTTACAGCCTTGCCCAGTTCCTGCGCAGGACCAGGGCAGCTATTATTATACAGAAGTTTCAGAGAATGTATGTGGTTCGTCAAAAGTATCGTCGCATACAGTCTGTCACACTTTCACTCCAGACCTATCTCCGAGGTTATGCAGCCAAGGATTGAAGGTCAATCAGATCAGGTAAGGGAATGCAAAATGGCTTGACGTGTAAATAACAAGCAGGTGTCGTTTACAGTAGCATAGTTATTGTAGGGAAGTATAGGATGGGGAAGGTACTGGAGTTGGGGGAATGGGCGTGGACTTTGTACTTGGGGATATAACGAGGAGGTTTGACCGGGTTAGTTTTGGGGTATGGAAGTTTACTTTAAATTCTGGGGCCATTGAGTTTTTTTGGGGTCAGCGCCTTAATGGTAACTCGGGATATATCAAGGATTGCTTTTAGCTTCAAAGTTCTTGCACAAATATTAAAGGCTCAGGGGCATGTAGAGTAGTGCATAAGTGTCACCATAACTACCTTCATGACGGATTATCCTATCGTATGGGCATGCATCAGCTCCTCACGGTACTTTATAAGCTACAGACCTAGTTTAATCTCTACTGTTAGGCTGACAGCAATGGTTGCCTATAGATAAAGACCTGGCTCTTTCGACTTGCAAGCCTATTAGAAGCCCAGTAAACACGCCCCTGAATTAAAAAAATGAAACCAAGGAAACACAGGACGAATCTGTTGCTAGCTGAGGACAACCCCTTTAAGCAATTGTAAGACTAAATAAGACATGAAAATAAATTCTATGCCTTGTGTGCAGCGGTTTCCGATACGTATATAACCCTAAGCATATAAGTTATGGCGGTCTAAAATGTGTAAAGAAAAATTCACTAATGGCTGTGTTCACCAACCTTTAGATGCTGAGGGTACACAAAGCTACCATCATTCAGAAGCACGCCCGCGGCTGGCTGGCTCGTAAGATGTACAACGTGAAGCATTGTGAGCATTGTCTTAATCCTGCACGTCATGCTCACCCGCAGCGACCGGATGGCCAGACAAAGGGAGCTTGAAGAAATTGAAAAATTGAATGCAAACCGCCTGTCGAAATTTACCAAGGAAACATTATCTTTGGCATGGAGCCGAAGCTAAGTCACTGCTGCCTGACAGCGTAGAATTTGAATGAACAAGGTAAATAGATGTACTTGCCTCCCATGTCTGACCTGAACACCTGTTACTATATTATGTATCTTGCATGCTCTACCTTAGTATCTGGTCATATACTCATTATTTCTCTTGTGTTTTTAGAATAAGGACAACAAATCGTTGCAGGAGAGGTTGACGCATCTAGAGATCACCTCCACTACAGAGAAAGATAAGCTAAGAAGCGATGTTGACCGCCTGAAACAATTTGAAGAGGAGGCAAAAAATTCCACAAACAGAGTGCTCACCCTCCAGGATGAACTAGCCAGGCTTAGGAAAGAACTGCTTCAAACACAGAATGAAAAGAAAAAGATTGAGGAGTGTGCTCAGCAATATAAGACTGAAACGGAGCAGGTATGTTCTAGAGAATCAGGAAGAAAGCAATGCACTGCCAGATGTAAAAATAATTAGCATTGTTGATAGACTCATATTAAAAAAATAGAATAATCTTCTCCTTGATGAAATGACGCACAGCTACCACCGAGATTATTAATGTATCTGAAATATGATCTTGATAAAGATCTAATTTGTAACATTTTGCGACCAGATCTTTAGAAAATACCATTGTGAATGAACTATTGTATAAGGCTATGTCCACACTGCACAGCATTACGATCGCATTTTCAGCGCTTTTAGTTTTTTAAAAGCGCCGAAGATACGATCGTTCCTGCAGCCCCATAGACTGCATTAGTAAAGACTACCTGTAGTCTCCACAGCTCGTCTTTTCTCCGCTCGTCTTCTGGCGCCGGCGTATTATACAACATGTTGTATAATACGCCGGTGCTTTTAGTTTTCTTGTCATCTTCCCATACAATAAAATTGTATGGGTGATGGCAAAAAAACGAGAAGCAACTGCGGTTTTTGTACAAAGCGTGACAAAACTCACGGTCCTGCATCGGAAAAAAACGTTTTTTGTCCGATGCAGTGGAGACATAGCCTAACTTGTATTTGCGGTTTGTGGCCTTGCTTGTAATGGATGTCTATATCCTAAAATTACTGTACATTGGCTAATAGTGATAGAATGAATGCAGTCTTATCTTGTGCTTACATGTCTAGCAGACAGCATGTTGTAGTACGCAACTCTAGTTTAAGATAAACTACTGCTTGATACTGACTTGGCTTTAAATCCCTAGTCATGTTTCAAGGATCTTTAATTGGTCAGAAGTGACGTTAAGGAACACCACTTCCAAAAGTTGGTTCTAGACTGTTAGCGGTCTTCCCTAGAGCTTATTTGAATATTTGAATTCCAGAAGAACGTTCATGGCTTGTAAGTCTCCACACATCTTTATGGTGTCTTTTTAAGGAGAAACCTTACCCCTTTAGAGCTAGGAGGAGAATAGGAAACATCAGAGCACGAGGGGGAAGGAAACTTTTTTTTTTTTTTTGTAACATCATGATTAATTTGCTTATTGATGTACATATTGATCAGTATTTCCTAACTGATGAGCTTTATTTACTATTATATGAAGCACCTTTGATTATAGTGATTACATTGTTCATTCTTTTTCCCACACACATTATTAAAGAACCATTCTGTATTTTTTTCCCTTAGTTTATTAGAAATTGCGTATTGCTTCGAGTTACACCATAGTGCCGGTAATTTGGCCTACCTGCAGCTGAATACAGGATTTCTCACTGGGTTATGTGACCTGCACTCTGTGTTGCTGAAACACACAGCATGGGTTTATGACCCTGAAGTGAAGCTCTCTGTGAACTCCTATAGGAGGTTCAGTGTCAGTCTCATAGAACTGCATAGAGAGAGAGACAGCTTATCAGCATCAAAAGCACTGTGTTTTCAACTAATCAGAGTGCAGGTCATGTGACTGTTGCATCAGTCAGAAATCCTGTATAGGTAAGAAACATCACTGGCACTACAGTGTACCCAAAAGCAATTTCTAATGAAGAAAGGGAAAAAAACTGGAGTGGTTCTTTAATTCCAATTCCTTGTATTAAAATCAAAGTTGCTTAGTTAACATTCTTCCACAGTTGGGAGCTTTGGTCTGGCTCTCTCCTACTTATGGGAGTATCCCACCGTCCAGCTGTTCTTCATGCTCTTGTACTTCACCTGCATTGACTAAAATTCACGTTAGTTTATAACTTGCTTGCCGCAGTCTGCTAAAGAGAGAGTGTAAACCAGTTTTGTTTCTTGCTTTAATTTGCAGTTGGTTTCTGAACTGAAAGAACAGAATGCATTGTTAAAATCAGAGAAGGAAGAGCTGAATCTCTTAATCCAGGAACAAGCAAAACGAATGACAGGTTTGTACTGTGTTTTCTTTTCCTCATACAGTATATTAAACATTTCCGTCTCTGTAGATACAAATATTCTGATATACCTGATATTTATTCTACCTTTTCCCATTAAAAATAGTGGTGCACTTTAGGTGCATCTTTACCCTTCAAAATATGTAGCACAAAATGCTGTGTGACTCGAGCCTAAAATCCATATTATACAGCAGTTCTTCTATGGTTCCTAAGCCAAGTACCCCCTGCTCAAATAACATACTTGAAATATCTCCAAGACTATGATCATATACTGAGCTGCCTACTCAAAGCAGAAGTATGAGAGCAGTGGGAGTACCCTAAGGGCGCGTTCCCACTGCACAGGACAAATACCGGTCGGTTTGCCGGCCGGTATTTGTCCTGTTTGCGCCCATCCCCGGCCGCGGGGGGGATGGCTTTTCTCCGCGATGAGCGGAGAACAGCCCTACCCCCTCCCAATGAGAAGCACAATCTTCCGTCGGGAAACCGGACGGAAGATTGTGCTTCTACAATGTTTTCTGAGCGGACCGCCGGCGGCAAAACCGTCTGACGGCAAAACCTGTGCATTGGGGACTGCTGCACAGGTTTTGCATAGAGCACAATTGTGCTCATTTTCGGCCGGTTTTTCAGGCGGTCTGAAAAACCGCAAACCGGCTGAAAAACCGGTCGAAAACCCTTGCCTTGGGGACATGCCCTAATAGGTACTCCCTAAGGACCTAGGCTTATAGAGTGCTGTAAACCTGCTGCTGGAAGCTGGGGTGGTTTCATGTGTTCTGATACAGAAATTTAATATGTCTACTGTTAATTAATGGTTCATTATTACTATTATTAAGGATTTTAAATAGTCTTAGGATATTGCTGTAAAGACCTCATTAATTTTACATTCTTTTTTTCTTTGTATTTGTTAGAGGATATGGAGAAAAAATTGTTGCAAGAAACAAAGGAGCTTGAACTAGAGCTGAATGATGAGAGGCTGAGATATCAGAATCTTCTCAATGAATTCAGTCGCTTGGAGGAGCGGTATGATGACATTAAAGAAGAAATGAGCACAATGGTGGGTAGAAGTGACTGTTCATAGCAGAACACTAAAGAGTCTTACAATGCTTCTCTGATGTGATTGTAATGGTTGCAGAGCCTTTCAAAGCCTGGACGAAAGAGGACCGACTCCACACACAGCAGTAATGAATCTGAATACACCTTCAGTTCAGAAGTCACCGAGTCAGAAGACTTTCCATACCGCATTGAGGTGAGACTACAGTGAATGAGCTCAGTTATCAGTGCCTAGGTTAAAGGGAATGTGTCATCAAAAATGACTTATTGTTTAACTCACATTTTTATATTCAACACATTTTTTAAGAATTTTTGGTTATATATTTTTTTTAATTTTCCATATCACTTTCAATATTTTTTAATAATTCTTAAGTCCTGCAGTTTTCACTTTGGCCACTAAGCCTAATAATAGTCTGACACTTCCTGTTCTGTACAGAAAGATTCTCAGTTGTCTGCTCATTATCAGCACAAAGAGGGTCAAACTGAGGAGACACCAGTGTTAATAGATACCACAGGATCCACCAGTCACAAGAGGAGATAGTAACAGTTCACCCTTTCACCTCCCTGCACACTGACTTCTACCCAGGTCACAGAGCATGACTAAAAAACTCTCCTATAGAACCGAATGGGACTGAGTCAGTCTTAAGTCTCCTATGTGCATGAAGCTACTGTAAAGCATCTCTCTGCTGCTGTTAAAGCAGTGCAAGCAAGGCCTAGTGGCCAAAGTGAGAACTGCAAGACTTAAGAATTATTAAAAAAATATTGAAAGTGAAATGAAAAATGTGAAAAAAAAACCCCAAAAATTCCTAAAAAATGTGTTTAACATAAAAATGGGACTTAACCAATGACTCATTTTTTGATGACACATTCCCTTTAAGTTTTCTTTGGGATACGCTGACATCATTATAAAATGACTTTTACATAGTGGTCATTTTAATGATCACTACGTAAAGCTGATAGACACTCATATCTCGGTGAGACACCCCATTTAATGTCCCCTCAGTATGCCCACTCTTCTAAAAGCTTGGAAATCACTTAACAGTATCTGTGCTATTATTTATAAGAGCCCAATCATTTATCTCTATTTGAATAAAAAGTATCATGGAGAAATATTGCTGTGATCAAGCACATTTTTAGACTGATGACACAGGCTGCAATTTTAGGCTAGATTCACACTTTTTATAATGATCATTGTCATGCTTTAATGGCCATTTTGCATATTTGAATGCATTTGTAAAAACGCATGTAAAGTGCCGTATTGCTTTGAATGGGACCACACTCTATTGCTGCACATTGTGTGTTTTTTTCATGGTCATTAATGTCTTAACAAAAAACAATTTTTTCTAGCTACTGAGGAAAACAGTGTTCTGTAGTAAATAGAATGTGCCGAGTCCAAATCTGAAATCAGAAATCTGTGGCACATCGGGAAATTCATAAATGTGCGAAAATGGAATTTATTGTTTACAAATAATTCATTATTACATGTTGAACAATTTATTGTCTCCAATTATGTGATCATTGCCGTCCTATTGTTTAAAAAGTTGAGGAAAACTTAGATCAGCGAGACTCATAGCAAATATATAGAATATTACATCTATGTCAAATTTAGTGTTCACTCTTTAAACTCCCCATAATGTTGCCAGAAGTGCTTCATGCTCTTGCACTTGTGAGGATCTGTTGTTGCCCTTCGCAAAAAACCAGCAGTAATCACCGATTGTGTTGTGGTTCAACAACCTTGATATCTGGTCTCCATTGTAGATATGTCCTAAGAAATGCATTTTCAGAGACATTGTGCAGCCAAGTATTGCGTATGCTTTAAGTATCTTTTCAATTAATTCAGCATATTTCTCCACACGTTTGTTCCTAAGGACGTTGTGCCCTACAGAAACAAACATAGATTTCCATTGCATAGGGCGCAGAAAACTTTGCTTGTGAAAAAAGTGTGAAACTGAGGTTCTACTTTGCAGCAAATTCTATTCCTGAAGTCTAGAGGTTAAGAGTTCTGACTTCTCCTTAGATAATGACCATCTAAATCTGATTGGCTTATCCTCCTGGTACTCTTCTTCATGTAATTCGTCACCTACAGCATCAGGGTCATCATGATCAGAGCCGTCACTATCTGAAGCAGGAGGACAAGCACTGGGTTCTCTGCATCGGGCTTTACTGACTTAAGAGCAGTAAATCACAGTCAGGATACAAAATTTGTGACACATTTTGAATATCCAACTATGTTAGTCATGCAGATGTAACAGACGGAATGATGATTTTTCTGTTCACGCCAAACCATCGACACTGCACAATGCATTCCTTTCCTCTAACCATTCAACCACTGTATTCGACCTGATGCAGCAGGTGCCCAGCTTTTATCCTGATCCCCAATTTCACATCCGTAGTAATGTTTGTAAGCTCGACTCTCTCTTAGTCTTGTCTTGTCTTGATGGTGCGTAATCTGTTTTCCACAGATGTAGCAGAACTTGTCTAGATCGTTTTACATCTACTCATTTCTCAAGTCTAAAAAGCCCACTGCAATAGCTATCAAGGAATGATTTGTATGAAACTCAGCCAGCTCTCTTTCTATGTGACATTAGCTGACAGACCTGTCAATGATCATGTCTGAGCAGGCCCAGGCATGACAGTTAGGAATATTGTAAGAAATGCATTATTAAGTGCAATCACTTTTATTATATAATTTATAGTCAAGACAAGCAATACAAACTCCGAGATCAGATTTGGAGTCAGCCTGTTTGGTTTAGTATGGAATACATGTTTTACTCTCAGTAACAAATCTGTTATGCTGTGTTCGACATGGAAAACATGTTGATAGAAGGGACACACATTCGCCCTATTAGATGGGTTTAGTCCATGTTCTTAAAATGCTTTGAAATCCGCATCTTGAAGCAAATATAATATGCGGTAGAAATCCAAGTTTGTCCCAGGCCCCATGGTTCTGTGCTTTCTCAGCCGAGCATCCGATACAGGGGCCAATTACAACGTGCAAGAAAACTTCACTGTAGCATAATAGAAGTCTAGCGCCTAACTGCTCTCTGTATTTCCTGCATGACTTCTGCATTTTACCTGTGGCTATAGCCTTAAAGCTACTATGTTCACATCTCATTTGGAGTAACATATTTACGGCAAGTGCTAGTTGACAATAAATAATCTTTCCTTAAATAGCACTGTCATATTCCGCAGGACTTTACAATTAAGAGATCACATAAACAAATAAAAACATACATTGCAGAGCTGACAAAGAGTCTTAGCCACAGATGGGGTCACACAGCATGATTGGCATTAAGCAGCTTTCACATGATTTGTCACTCAGGTTCATTTAGAACCAAGTTTAACAGTACGTGATTCAATACATTCCTATGGATGCAGTAAGAAATACCTAATACTATAGATCAAAGAAATCGCATTTGTTTTTACTGGAAGTCCTCCTGTATGGCATAACAAAGTTTTTCTTACTGGTTAATTGGCTCAATTATTGGTAAATGTGTCCTTTAGGTCTTATTTTAATTTCACTACTTGTAATACTGCTGTTCAGCACTGTCGGTGGATAATGATCCATAGAGATCAATACTTCAGGCTCTCCAGCTGTCATCTAGCTCCACTCCTGCAAATGGTGCAAAAATACATATAAATACTATAGGGCACATTTATCAAAGCTAATATAAAAGAATTTGTTGCCTGTAGCAACTAATCAGAGCTCAGCTTTTATTTCCTTTACTCCTTGGGAAAAATTAAATCTAAGATTGAGAAATGTCATCTTGCTGCTGGACCGTTTTATAAATTTGCCCCTTTATTGTACACAGAAGTAGCACTGTGCGCAAACCATATAATAATAAGAATGGAACTTAAAGGGGTTTTGCCATGATCTCATTTCATACCTCCTGTATCCTGCTCTTCAGCTTTGTGGTGGCGTGTGTGATTTGTTTGAATTGCATATCATGTGACCTGGCAGATTTGACATCACCAGGCCTTTCCTCTCTCCAGTCAAAGAAAGGTTTGTTTATGTAATGCTTTGTGAGTAGCTGAGAGGTAAAGCTTTTGCCTCCAGACACAAGGGTCCTAGGTTCAAATCCCTGCAGGAACCAAACCTGTTTTTTTTTCTCTTTATCAATGCACAAACCTGATTGAGGTTTCTTTTTTATTTATTTGCACTGTTTGACTAATTACTAAGGAGGACAGAGGACGGGAGTAGGATGACAGAACCTGGGGTTTGAACACTCAGTAGCTGCCTATGAGGAGAGGTGATGTCTGAGCATGTCTGACCAGGACTGAGAAGCTTTCAGCACTGGTCGTATCCCCTGGAGATGAGGTGTAAACTATGGATCACTAAAGGAGCAGCTAAAACAAAAACAGTGCAGAATTTCTAATAATGATGAATGGTGAAAATGTTTATTTCATTTGCAAGCTTTTCACGTCAATTTTACTTCGTGGCAAAACCCCTTTAAGTATAATTCATTCATTTTCAGTTTGAATGATGTACTTTGTGGTTTAGGTGGTTTAGTAAGACAGATGTGTTTTTCTTTTTCTTCTCTCATTCTCTAGGAGCCAGCTGATAAGAAAGCTCCCCTGGACATGTCCTTATTCCTCAAGCTTCAGAAACGTGTAAAAGAATTAGAACAGGAGAAACAAATGTTGCAAGATGATCTGGATAGAAAGGAAGAACTAATCAATAAAGCAAAGAGCCAGGTAACCGTTTCTACTAAACACAGATGGTTTTATTCTTTTTAATCAATGTTTACGATTTTTTTCAGCAAACCGTGTATTAATAGAATAATCCAGTAAGGCGGTAGTACAATCATTTTCATACAGAGGACCATCACGTCACCAATCACTCTTTATGTGATGCTGTAGCTATTCAATATTCTTGACCCGACGCTGGCTGGATGTACCTCACGTGGCCGCTGCAAAGTCATTTGAAGAATGAATGGTGATATCAACCAGTATCACCAGGACTAACACTGTAACGAGCGGGATTAAAAGGCAAGATTGTTTTTTTTTTTTTTTTCCTATCATTCCCTAATCACTAACAAGCAGTTAAAGTTTTTAGAACACCCCTTTAAGTAATATAAACCATTGTTAAGGGGGTTATCAAACTTAAATTTTGAATAAAATAGGCTATAGCTGTATAATGAAACAAAAGGTACATACCCTTTTTACTTGCTACTGTTCCAGTGCTGAAGCTGCCAGTATTGTACTCTGTGTTTGTTAACTTTATGTTCATTGGTTGGCGCTAGTAACTAGCCTTAGGTTAAGTTTACACGGCATAATAGTAGTAGTTTTGGGATTAAATCTATCCACCACAAAATCTACTATCATGGATTTTAAACCCTTAACTTTTTTTCAGAATCTTGAGCAAAATCCACATAATTTGGTGATTTTCTGTAGAGAATTATCCTCTGGAAGTGCTGCAGGTTTTATAAAATCATAAGGGAAACAGCTTTTCTTTCCTTTCTGGATGTACCCAAAGAGTTACACAATTTTTAGATTACAGTCTATTCCATTCTAATTCATGCAAATCTTTTAGTCATTTTTTTATTTATCTTTAGGAGGAAGCAAAGTCACCCGTCCGAGGCACTGAGCTGGAGTATGAATCTCTTAAGGTAACAAAATGGTTACTGCACACATCCCAGACTTTGACATTTTTCACATCGTGTCACAGACATTTATTAAACGGGTTGTCTAGTTAAAATGTAATGTTTGGCATCCTGCTGCAGATTTTAAAAAGTTATATATTTGCAAATGCTATTTTGTGTCATTGCTGTTTGTATTTTTTTTTAATAAAAATGTATATTTCTTTTTACTCTCAGCGTCAGGAACTGGAATCTGAGAACAAGAAGCTAAAGAATGAATTAAATGAGTTAAGGAGAGCTATTACAGAGAAAGTGTCCCCGGATCCATCTGGGCCGGGGGCTCCAGTATATAAAGTGCTACTAGAACAAATGACCTCAGTCAGTGAAGAATTAGAAGTGCGGAAAGAGGAAGTGCTCATTCTAAGGTCACAGCTCGTGAGTCAGATGGAAGCTATTCCACACAAGGTGAGATGCGTCACGTCTGCCTAGACATAGCTTATTGAAGGGACAGTGGCTCTGCTTAGGTGACATTGACAGTGTGATTAATTTTTAACTCATTAAAACTAAAACAAAAATAGTTTTTAATTATTATGTTTGTTGATTGGTGATCTGTGCTCATCATCCAAGTTATTTTTTGTATGTAAACTTGCTGTTTTGATACCATTATTCTAATCGTTTCACTTTACATTGGCCTCTTCTTGACCATTTTATAGAGAGGATGTATACAGTACTCAGGGGTCAGACTTTTGGATCATTTTAGTAATGCAGTTGATTCAGGAACTATAGCTATGGACCTGACTGAACAGAGACAAGTGCCAATGTGGAAAGAGCCTTTGTAACAGCAAAGATTTGGATACTAGTGGATTGAGGTTCCATATTTTGTAAATGTTGGTTTCCACTTAGTGCAGTACAATGACATTTGCCATTTTCTTACTGGTAACTGTATTCTGACTTTTTTTTTTTTTCCTTTTTATTTTTGTGATGTTAAAGGATGAGAAGGTAACCACTGCCATTGTTGCTGCTTTAGCTTTCTGCATGTAATGCAATAACCTTATCCTTCTACTGAACAGCTGGATCAGTTGTTCTCGCAAGCTCATTTGCCGCCTATCCCGCAATTGCTGTTAATGTGCTACAGCTTCTGACAGCGCTTTACCAGAATTTTTGTGCTGTTTAGTCCAGTGGTTTCTGTGCTTCTGCAATCCATGTGTCAAGTGAAGTCTCTAATATGACGAATGACCGTACAGTATACACTGCAGTCATTTGCTTCCTGTTTTTTGTTTTTTTTTTTCTTTTTAAAACCATTGCAAGCAATAACTTATCTGCCATCTAAAAGTAAAATGTGAATTGGTTGCTCCCTGTCAACCCAGCTTCATAAATGTGTGTTTATTCTCAGTGATACTGGATCTACTGCTTGAACATCTTTTGTCTAGCTCAAAAAATATTTTTCATCTGGCCACTCAAACACTTTGCTCTTAGGCCTGTGTCGCAGGTTCCATTCAGAATAACAGAATTGTGCACTATTTCTTCATGAAAATGATGGACTCCACGGCGGAAATCCGATGTCATCATAGTGAATGGCACCATTGGTGTAAGTTGTAAAATGGGTCCATTGGCACCTCTGCAACAGAGATTCTGAATGGAACCTCCAACCAGGCCTTAAAAGTGCATTTTTGTTAAATATACTGGTTATAAATTACTACTTAATATAACCAAAGGAAAAAAAAATAATAAAATGAATATTTCTTATTGAAATTTATCATCACATTTGATAGGTTCTCTTATACATGCACTGAAATATACTGCTTCCCTCCTTGGATGTAATCAGGTTTCTTAATGAACCTGTCATCTATTGGCAGTTGTAATGGCTAAACTTTGCTTTCAAACAATTGATAAATTGCCATTATGTTGCCTTCTACGTAGAGGTTATGACTATAAGGCTATGTTCACACGGCTTAAAATGGGATGTATCTCGCCCCGTATTTCGCGCCGTACTGCGTGAAATACGGGGCGAGATACGTCCCAGTCATTACGGTAATCCACAGTTCTCATAGAGAACTATGGATTACATCTCCTCTCCCCGCTCGGACAATACGGCGAGCAGGGAGAGAGGTGACATGTCAATTATTCACGGCGTATACGCACCGTGAATAATGAATGTCTATGGGGCTGGCGAGGTGCCGGCCCCCCGCCCTGCCTCCGTACACACGGCGTAATTGTGAGGCGAAATACGTCCCGCAATTACTGCCGTGTGAACATAGCCTAACACTTTTCTGAGAGAATGTTTTGGAGGGCCATCATAAATGTGTTACTGCAGATGACACCAGAGGTCCAAGCTACAGAACCAGTACTTGCTGAATAAAGAAAGTTGTGACTTTCCTCAAGCGCTATCATTGAAATTAGATCACTACCATCAATATTCAAAGTGATAACTTTATGCTTTGTTATTTTAGTACACTATGACGGACACATTACCTATCTCTGAAGATGTACAAAAAATGAAGGACCACAGGGAGATTGCTCAGGCTTATACAGGCATGAAGGAAACCAACAAGTAAGTTATAATAGGCTTGCTTAAACATCATACTTTCTGCTACTCAAAGCTAAACACTATATGTAGACATGTGCCACTTTGTATATACTAGACTATTGTTGTTAAGGGTACCAGCTTCAACCATTCAGGGGGTAAGAGAAATATTTAGTATGTGCCATAGTCGACACTACAAGCTTATGTAGTTTACATTTTTTGTATACCTAATACTAGAAAACTTATATATACAAGATAGCAGCAGTTTTCCTGTGGGGTTTGTACAATGCATCTGAGCCTCCTGTGAAAACTGTGGCTCTAACAGAGTGAAAAAATATTCTGTGATCATAAACAGGACCTAAAACATCAGCTGTCATCATCCACGTCAGCACGGAAGTGATTTGTGCTTTTTCTTTTTTTTTCCATGGCCCAACCCTTTATTTCCCATTAATCATTGCTATTTGTTGCTGTGGGCAATTGCTGAAGTTCATGCCCCGTTGAGAAGAGCACATGCAGACCACCCACTTGATAGACTTTGGACATTGTTGCAGTCTGTGAACTGTCATGGGGGTGGTTACCACTGCTTAGTTCTCAACAGGGCATGCACTCGAGCATTCCTCCTATTGAAAACTAAGCTGTGACAGTTAACAATCTATTTGCTCATTGGCATTATAATTAATAGCACCAATAGCTAGGGATCAGGAAGCAGGGGTTTAAGCTGGAGAAACACAAATAATATTATGATGTATTCACAAATCTTTATATATACCATGAATAAAATAATTATTTGATCCCTTGCTAATTGTGTAAGTTTGCCCACTGACAAAGACATGAAGTCTATAATTTTAATAGTAGGTTAATTTTAACATTGAGAGATAAAATATCCCAAATAAAATCCAGAAAATCACATTGTATAAATTATAGAATTGCATTTGCAGTGTGAAATAAGTATTTGATCCCTCTGGCAAACAAGACTTAATACTTGGTGGCAAAACCCTTGTCGGCAAGCACAGCAGTCAGACGTTTTTTGTAGTTGATGGTTGGCGCACATGTCAGGAGGGATTTGGTTAACTCCTCTTTGCAGATCATCTCTAAATAATTAAGATTTTGAGGCTGTCGCTTGGCAACTCGGAGCTTCAACTCCCTCCATAAGTTTTCTATGGGATTAAGGTCTGGAGACTGGCTAGACCACTCCATGACCTTAATGTGCCTCTTTTTAAGCCACTCCTTTGTTGCCTTGGCTGTATGTTTTGTGTCATTGTCTTGCTGGAAGACCCAGTCATGACCCATTTTTAATGTCCTGGCGGAGGGAAGAAAGTTTTCACTCAGGATTTTACAGTACATGGATCTACCCATCCTCCCATTGATGCAGTGAAGTAGTCCTGTGCCCTTAGCAGAGAAACATCCCCAAAACTTAATGTTTCCACCTCCATGCTTCACAGTGGGGATGGTGTTCTTTGGGTCATAGGCAGCATTTCTCTTCCTCCAAACATGTCAAGTTGAGTTAATGCCAAAGAGCTCACTGTTTGTCTCATCTCACCACAGCACCTTCTCACAATCACTCATAGGATCATCCAGGTGTTCATTGGCAAACTTCAGACGGGCCTGTACATGTGCCTTCTTGAGCAGGGGGACCTTGTGGGCACTGCAAGATTTTAAACCATTATGGCGTAATGTGTTACCAATGGTTTTCATGGTGACTGTGGTCCCAACTGCTTTCAGATCATTAACAAGTTCCTCCTGTGTAGTTTTAGGTTGATCTCTCACCTTCCTCATGATCAAGGATACCCCACAAGGTGAGATTTTGCATGGTGCACCAGATAGATGTCGATTGTCAATCGTTTTGTATTTCTTCCATTTTCTTTCTATTGCACCAACAGTTGTCTCCTTCTCACCCAGCATCTTACTTACGGTTTTGTAGCCCATTCCTGCTTTGTGCAGGTCTATGATCTTGTCCCTGACATCCTTAGAAAACTCTTTGGTCTTGCCCATGTTGTAGAAGTTAGAGTCTGACTGATTGAGTCTGTGAACAGGAGCCTTTTATAAGGACTTGTCCTCACTGCACAGGTTTTCACCCGGTTTTACAGACTGTTTTCGGTTTTGAAAAACGTCTGTAAACCGGGTGTCAACTTTTAAGATGGACCGCTATGGAAAATCCGTGCATCGGTCCCCACTGCACCGAGGTTCCGCCGGACAGTTTTTTAGACTGCCGGCGGTCCGAAAAACACTCAACATGTTCATTCTTCCGCCTGGTTTTGGGGCGGAATATGAACATGTTTGTGCGAAGGGGGAGGGATTTTCTCCGCAAACCACGGAGAAAAGCCAAACTCCTGTGGCCGTGTGCACGGACGCAAAACATTGCAAATACCGGTCGGGATTTCCGACCGGTATTTGCACTGTGTCGTGTGAACGGCCCCTAAAGGTGATTTTTTAAGACAGCTGTCTTTAATGCAGGTAACGAGTTGATTAGGAGCGTATAACTGGTCTGTAGGAGCCAGAACTCTTAATGGTTGGCAGGGGATCAAATACTTATTTCTGTCAGCAAAATGCAAATAAATTTAATAATTTATACAATGTGATTTTCTGAATTTTATTTTGGATATTCTATCTCTCAATGTTAAAATTAACCTACCCTTAAAATTATAGACTGTTCATGTCTTTGTCAGTGGGCAAACTTACACAATCAGCAAGGATCAAGTAATTATTTTCTGTATATATAGTATGTACTGTATGTGTGTATATATGTGTCATAGTGTGCTGGGATGCCAGAGAAACAACTTGTAATCTGCATAATCAAAATTCAATACCTGCAACACAGTCTTAAGAGGTTGATCGTAATAACTGCAGCAGAATATTTAGACTGCCCAATTTTTGTCTTGTTTTATTTTAATCATCTATTTCAATTCATTTTCTGTTTCATTATTATAATTTTTTTCAATCATTTTAAAAAGAAATCTACCACAGGACTGCCATATGCTGAACGAGGATGGAGAGCTCTGGCTGGTGTATGAAGGGTTAAAACAGGCCAACAGGTTACCAAATTCATCACCCCGGGGGATATGTGATCTGCATTTTACTAACAATGACAAAATCTTAAACCATGCACAAAATAGATGCTCAGAATACCATTGAAATAAGTCAATTATAATTATAATTTCATAACTTTAGTACCTAAATATTACTACTCTGGATATCTTCTGCAAGTTCTTTATAATCCAAGAGCATATAATCCAGAAATTGAACTGGTTCCCTTTAATTTTGATGCAGGTTTAACGGACACAACTGGGTAGTGTGGTGGCTTTTCTCAGTAGCATGCAGTTTTGCTTGTTTTCTATCTGGGTTGTGTCTGTTCACCTTTCAGTGCTGTTTGCTTTTATTAGTACTGTTTATACAAGTTTCAGGCAAATAAACACATTTCTGTATTTTCCCCAGGAAACCTTTCTTACCGCTGCTTAATAAAGCTTTAACCCTTATTGGTAATGGTGTTGGGTTGGCATTCTGTATATGCAATAGATTATTTTGTACTTTTTTTAACACTTTGCCCTCTAGTGCTTCATGTTGTTTTTTGCTCATTTTACCTAGTGAAAATAATTTAAACTTTTCTGTCTTCTACCTGCAAAATCATACTGACCTTCCCCACTAAAGCTATAGAATAAATAGCAGCAAATAGAGATCATAGTTCCCTGTAATCCAGGACATGACATTTCTATTGAGTCTTGAATCTGGTAGAGATTATATTGAGATTTAAAATATCATTTATTAGCTGTAAATGGCTCGGTCTGGCTGATATGTCCACTGTATTTATGGCCAATTCTACTGATTCTTTCATAGTGTATTTTCTCATCATAAGTTTGCCATTTTATTTCGTCATTCTTTTTTCTTTCATGCATTTCATTACTGTTTAGACGTAGAATGCCAATAATATCTGATATAAAGTGGCCATTCACATGCAATCCTTAAAAATGTTATTTTACGGTTTCTCTTTACCTTATCAAATGAATGGGTCAGTACAATCTATTCTCTTCTTTTCTCTATTGAAACATTGTTGGAAGTGATATATTAAATATCATACTTTTAGCTGCCGTCCAGAAGTCCGCATTAGTCCTTAAAGGGGTTGTCTCGCTACATTGATTCGTCCTGTTTTCTTGGTTTCATTTTAAATTCAGGGGCGTATTTACTGGCTTCTACTAGACTGTAGTAGAAGCCAGGTCCATAGCTGTAGCAACCAGTGCTGGCAGCCTATCAGGAGAGATCAAACAGGTCTGTAGCTACAGCAACCTGAAGAGCTGATACACCTCATACAAGAGGGGATATCTAGGAATAGGTAGAACACTCTTAATGGACATATATTACAAAGTAACTTGTTTTTGCAAGATCTTTAATATAAAAAGAAATCATTGTAGAGAGACAACCCCTTTAAGTACTCAAGGAAACACTTTGATAGGAATAGTGAGTTGATTTCACACATCAACAGCACTTTAGGTGGCAGAGAAGTACTATAGAGCAGCTGAATGCCTCAAACCTGTTCTCTGTGTTAATTTATCAGTGCTTGAAGTTAATTTATCATGCTTAGTAATAAGTGAAGGCAGATCAGCAACCTTTTATAGGGTGTGAGACGCTTTTAAAAACATTAGATGATAAAAATGAGCTGGTGACATTTCCCAACGTGACTACTTTAGTAAATACTTGTTTCCTGTGAAATAACAATTATGAAGCCTCTTTTCCAGAAAAATTACTGAATCTGTCAGCTGGGTGTTACCAATTGGGGGTGTGCCCATGCACAGTCTGACATTGTCTTATCAGTGCTGAGAGACTGAGTGTATGCTGGGAAACGCCTCTCTGGAAACTGGATTTGGTAACACCCATTTGACTAATTCACTTATACGTTCTGAGTTATAAAAGAAGATGCTCAGAGTTGTTGTTTCATGAAGAACACAATTATTTAATAAAATAAACATATCCAGAATGGCCCAGGTTTTCTTTAAGCCATGCTAAATGTAAAATATAGTAATGGCATGACACACTACTGGCACAATAGTATCTGCAGCTGGAGAGCTTCATGTAGAGGGCCTCAAACCTGTCCCTGAGTGTTAATTTATCAGTGCTTGAAGTTCATTTATTAAGAACATTTCGTTTGGAGACGTAGTACTTGGTAACAACTGTGACTGCATGTATTGTGCAGATGTGATCTCATACTTGGCATAACGTAACCGTTTACTAATGGTTGTTCTACAACCTCCTTAGCTTCTCTCTGACCTTCTTACTACTCAAGTGCTGTCCTTTGTGGTAGCTATAACAGTCTTTATGCTGGGTTTTATAGCATGCAGTGGTGAGGGGCGATGGAGTTTTGCTGCTGGGGCTGTGCTTGCTTGTGAGAGACAGTAAAAGTGTAAGTATTAAGTGTCTACTAATGTCTTGCTGCATTGTAGGGTTCTGGAGTCACAGCTGCAAACTCAGAAGAAAAGCTATGAAAATGAGGTGGAATCTCTTCGAGGAGAGATCCAGGGTCTCAAGGAAGAGAACAATCGTCAGCAACAGCTCCTTGCCCAAAATCTTCAGCTGCCTCCTGAGGCTCGTATTGAAGCCAGTTTACAGCATGAAATCACCCGGCTGACCAATGAAAACCTGGTATGTTATAGAATAGGACTAAACATACAACTGACCCCATGCTTTAGATCACCATATTCCATAAATTATTCAGTCACATTACACTCATTAATCTCATTTGTACAATTTAATGGCTTTTTCCATCTTCTCAACGATTCTTTTTTTAACATTTTTGCACTCCAGTGTGTTAAAGTGTATAAACTTTGCTACAGCTCCTATCAACATCTTCTATCCACACTTATGTGTCCGTATGGTAACAGACGTACCCTATGCAGTCTCACTGTGCAGCCAAACTTTTTCATTGTGCTAACATACATTGGGTGGATTATTAAGTGTTGGGGCCTGCTTTCTCCTTTAAGGCTGGGTTCATGTGGTGTTTTTTAATGTATATTTTGCATCAGTATTTGTAATGCCAGGAATGAGTCCAAAACCCAGAAATTTACAAATCTTCCTGCTATACTTTTTCTTTCTGTTTGTTCGATTCCTACTTTTGAGGTACAAATGCTGATGCAAGATAAGCATGAAAAAACACTGCGTGAACCCAGCCTAATAATGCCAGCCCCAGTAAATACATCCATAGCACATGCACGCTTTGGGTGTTGTATGAGGGAGTAACAGTGAGCATCACTACATTGCCATCTTAAGTGTGTGTTTGTAGTCTGTTACCATAGATACACGTATACTAGTAGGATATCTTTGAATAAAGACTATTTGCAGGATTGCTTTTATTTTAGATGTACTAAAACAAAGAAAACAGTCTTTGTAAAGATAGAACTACTTCACATATTTAGACCCACTGTAAGTTGTACATGTAATAGTAATAAGTTAAGGCAGATCCCCAACCTTTTTAGGTTGTGAGACACTTTTAAAAATATTAGATGATGATAAAAATGGACTAGTGACCTTTCCCTATGTGAATACTTTTAGTAAATATTTGAGTTTTAGTTTAAGGGTATGTTCACACGACATAATTGCGGGGCGTAATTACACCCCGCAATTACGCCGGGACTTCGGGAGCTCCAGCGGGGGGAGGGAGGGAGCCGGCAGCCCGCCGGCCCCATAGACATTCATTACTAGCAGCGCGTATTCGCCGCTAGTAATTGACATGTCACTTATCTCCGCGGCGTATTGTGCGAGCGGGGAGAGGAGACGTAATCCATAGTTCTCTATGAGAGCTGTGGATTACCATAATGACTGGGGCGCATTTTGACCGTATTTGAGCGCAGTACGGCGTGAAATACGGACCGAAATGCGCCCTAATCATAGCCGTGTGAACATAGCCTTACTATCAACAATTATAAAGCCTCTTCTTTTGCTCCCAAAAAAATACTGAATCTGTCAGCTGGAAGTTACCAATTGGGGGTGTGTCCATGCACACACAGTCTGACATTGTCCGAACACTGCTGACAGAGTGAGTGTATGCTGGGACATCCCCTCTGTAAACTGGATTTGGTAACACCCATTTGATTAATTCACTAATACGTTCTGAGTTATAAGAGAAGATGTTCAGAGTTGTTCTTTTCATGGACAACACAAGTATTTACTAAAATATATCCAGAATGGCCCAGGTTCTCTTTAAGCCATGCTTAAAGGGGTTGTCTCACTACAGGGATTGCTTTTTATGCTAAAGATCTTGCAAAAACAAGTCACTTTGCAATATGTGTCCATTAACAGTGTCCTACCTATTCTGATATTTCCCCTCTTGTATGGGCTGCATCAGCTCCTCAGGTCGCTATAGCTACAGACCTGTTTGATCTCTCTCCTGATAGGCTGCCAGTGCTGGTCGCTATAGCTACAGACCTGGCTTCTACTGCAGCCTAGTGGAAGCCATTAAACACGCCCCTGAATTCAAAGTGAAACCAAGAAAACAGGACTGAGGTGAGATGAATCAATGTAGTGAGACAACCCATTTAATATAAAATATAGTAATGACATGACACACTACTGGTGCAATAGTATCTGTAACTGGAGAGCTTCATGTAGAGGACCCATGGACTACTGGTTGGAGAACATTGGGTTACATAGTTCCCAACTTATTCCTAGGTCTTTTAAGCCACGACCCAGGGCTGTCCACAAAATGACCAGGAATGCCTAAAATTTCCCTTTGTGGTCAGCCCATCTCTTTTTAAAGGAATGATGGCAACTGTAGAATTATAGGACAGGTTATCATCTGTATTGTAATTATTCTGTATGATGCATAAGAGTATTTCTACCTTGTAGTATTATCTAATACTGTAGGCGAGTATAATTGAAGTGCAGTATAGCCATATAGCCCAATGAAAGTTTGTTTCTAGTTCTGTCTGACTTGACAGTTTTTGATATTGTGTGATAACATGAGGTTGTGTCAAGGATTTGTTATATTTGCCAAAGCCGTGTAATGTATAAGTGTGATCCTCTGTCACTTATTTAATAACGTTTATTACGTAACCTACTGAAGAAAGAGGGTCCATCCATTCTGCCTGTTTTTTTCAGTATTTTGAGGAGTTATATGCAGATGATCCCATGAAGTATCAGTCGTACCGGATTTCACTTTACAGACGGATCATTGTATGTAAATCATATGCCTGATTGTCCTGTCGCCTTAGCCATGTCATAGAAAACTAACAGTAATTCAGCCTGCCTAGATATGTTTGTGTCAAGAAGCTACGCTCTATTTATTACCCACACAGCTTTCCGCCGCATCGTTTCATGTCTCAATGTTTAGTCCTGTGAAAAATACACTTTTTTTTTTACTAACTTAAGGCAAGATTGCATGCTTAGTAAGCCAATCACTTTATATGTCCAAATTATGCTGTATAGGGTGCTACATTACAGATTTCATTAAAGGGGTGTTTTCACCATGCTGTTTTACAGAACCACAGGCAGCTTTAGACTCACGCTTTCTGGTCAGGCTGTGGGTTGTTCTGAAGCAGTCACTGACATATCAGCTCTGCTATTCCTAACTATTCCTGTTAAATTGACATGAGTATAAGAGGTTTATGACTAGCAGTCTACAAGGCTACAGAGCTTTATGGCTTCGTCCTCATGGCACAGGACAAATACAGGTCGGTTTATCCGACCGGTATTTGTACTGTTTTCAAGCCGTGCACACGGCTGCAGAGGGCTGGCTTTTTCCATGATTAGCGGAGAAAAGCCCTCCCTCATCACATTGACATGTTAATATTCCGTCCAAAAAACAATCGGAAGAATTAACATGATCACTGTTTTTCGGACCGCCGGCGGTCTGAAAAACCGACGGGCGGAAAACCCGTGCAGTGGGGGGTTTTCCGTAGAGGTCCATGTAAAAGTTTGTCAGATGGTTTTCAAAACCGAAAATCGTCTGAAAAACCAGCTCCAAACCCGTGCCGTGGGGACAAGGCCTAACACTTAAAACTTGTCTTTAACTTTGGTAAACAAAGCTTCTGTGCTAGAGATAAGACTCAGCAGGGAGTGACTCACCATAGTCAGACTCACTCACTGACTGACTGCAGCTTGGAACAATGAAAGAGCAGGGAGAGGTGATCAGTAACCTAAAGAAACTTGTGAACACTAGCAGCAGATAAAAAAGTGCTCTCTGAAAAAAAGATAATACAGCAATTATTTGGTATTGTCTTTTTACCTTTTTCCTGCATTTAAAGCTATTCATTGTGGTGAAAAAACCCCCCTTTAAAGAAAATCAATTGCTTTGTAAAACAGAGTAGGTATCTCTGATTTATTCTTCTTTAAGTCTGTGATTAATCCATTTAAAAAATTCATGTGTTATGGCCCATCATAACATAAAGGGGCACCATGCAGTTTGTATGCAGTGCCGATCACAAAGCCCAACCGGGCCATCTTTTACATAAAGATTTGTGGTTTAAAGAAAGATTTTATTAAGTTTGTATTTGTTTAAATTATCATATTTAATTTTAAAAAGCTTTTTGAAAACCCCCTGATTTGGGTTTTTAAAAATTTTTTTTTTTTTATTGTTATCAGACATGGCATTGTGTATTTTTCATAAAGATTTTAAAAACCTCAATAGCAAAAATTGTAATGTTGAAATAAAAGCTTGTAATTTAACTAGTCCCAAAGCATTCTAGGTTGCTTCTGCTTCTGGATGCACAAACCTTCCCCAAGTTATAATGTTCTCTATTCTGTAACTGAATGTTCCAGAAAAACAACCTGTGCTAAATACATGGGCAGATGTCAGAGCGCATTTATGGCTATCATTAGTCAATGAGTGATCTGATACAAGATGAACTTGATGAACATTTGATTTTTTGTTTTCCACTTTTCACACTGTTGACAAACCTAAATAAAGCCAAATGATAAAATTAATTAAATGATCTCTCCCATCCCCATATATTTTCTTAAAGTAGACTCCAGGCAGAGTCTCAAATATCACCCAGTGCTTTTCATGCAGATTGATGCTTTATATAGTGTTACGCTTTGGATCTGGGTTAATGTCAAAATCAACTCCCAATATCCTTTTAATTAAGGTCTGCCCTTATCGACTTTTAGCATAAATCACCAAAAAATTAACCCTAACCATAACCCTAAATTAGATTTTTATGAGTTTTCAGCAGTTAGCATCTAAAAGACTAATGATGCTGAAATAGGGCCCTTTAACCCTAAGTATAACACTTACCCTAAGTTGGAGTCTGTGTTTTTCTTTAGGGGTTAACTTACATTTCCCCGGTTCCCCGGTCTTTGTCATTTCCACCGCCAAGTCATTTTATTTAAATAAGTTTTAGGTTAGCCCTATGTTAAAAGTAAAATTGAATGGTAACCCCCTATTTATGGACCCCGAAGGAGGGTTTGGGCCCGAAACAAATTCACTGAAAAAAAATATGGAAATGAAGTTAATTTTCCTTAAAAAATCCTGACCTCATCTTAGGGTTAGGGTTATATGGTCCTATTCCAGCAACAATAGTCCCCCTATAACTCCTAAAATTAGAAGTTTAGCAGGTTTTTGTCTACATCCAGTGCTAAATATACCAAAAATCCCCATAATTCAAATGCCACTAAACTTTTAAATCAGTCAACAGTCCTTAGTAGATGCAGGGGATGATTAGATGTCATACTACTCTTCTACCTTCTTTAGTAGAAATAAAAATAACACCCCTCTCACTCCTAAATGTGATAGTAGGTTGGCTCTTATCCTTATAATGAAAAGTTACTATATAATAAGGAATAACTGAAATATTATTTGACCACCAGAATCCCCCCTGTGATACACACCCAAAGTTGGGTGCAGTATCACGGTTACTAAAATTTTTTTTTTAGAAAAACTATACAACATTTTATTAAAGGGGTTGTCCAGCGGTAGAAAATTAATCTAAAAATGTGGCCATAGTAAGGGGAAAAAATAAGTTGTACTTACCTCCCAGTCCCTCGCTGCTGCTTCAGGGTTCCCAGTGACCCGCTCCTCTTCACTTTTGGGTTCTTTTTGGCCACAAAAAGGCTCACACTCTATATTCATATAATGGAGTGTGAGCCTCTGCGGTGCGTCAGGACAAGAACCCGGAAGTGAAGGGAAGCGGGTCTCTTAAGCGCTGGAGCTGCAGCAGCGGAGTTATTTGGTAAGTACACTTTTTTCTTTTTTCTTTACCCCCCCCTGGCCCATTTCAGTTTTTTTCGCGGGGGAACCCCTTTAAACAGCCCCTTGCTTTTTTAAATGTGATAAATATACATGAAAGCATTTAGAAATGTTTCTCCAAAATTTAGCACTTTTGAAGACCAATTTGTTCCAGGTTACACGGAGGTGAATATATTTTACTCTTAATTTTGAGATTGTTAAAAGAATTGTCTTGGGGATCAGCCCCTTTAGCGGCTGTTACTTTTCTTACTTGTCTTGATCATGTACATTTTTCTAAATATCTTTTGTAGAATCTGGACATGTTTGTAAGGGTGTTGTTACTAAAGGTGCCATTTCTGTTGGTTTTTAAAGGACAACTTAAAGCATTAAGATGTCAGGAAACTGAAAAAGCAGCTGAAAGTGTTTGCAAAGAAAATCGGAGAGCTTGAAGGTAATTCTACAGCATTTAATACAATAGCTCTGTAGTGTGTGATATTAGAATTGTATTTTTATAATTTACGAGAACAAACTAAAGTTGGGAATTAAAAAGCACTAGTATTGTTTTTAAATACCTAAGTATAAAATACTATACAATTACTACTGATAAATCAAATTTTTTAAACATTATTAATATACATGTGACTTTTTTCTGTAGTTGGTCAAATGGAGAATGTGTCTCCTGGTCAAACGGTAGATGAGCCAATACGTCCTCTTAATATTCCCCGTAAAGAGAAAGATTTCCAAGGAATGCTGGAGTATAAGAGGGAAGATGAGCCAAAGCTGATTAAGAACCTTATATTAGGTAAGCATTAAATAGAAATCGCTTGTAGATTAAGTATAATATAAAATTAACTGTATGTTGTTTCTTAGTGTCACTTGTGCATCATTCTGAGTTACTGACCGCCATGCACATGTAGTCCATATTACTTTAAAAGGCAACTGGCTCCTGTGCAACAGCAGAAAAGTCAATAGCAATCTATACACTCATAGATTCACTATAATAAAAAGTTTATGTGGACATCAGTATATTATTTACTTGATGTCATGGTTGTTCATTCTGATGTCTATTTTTTTTAACTAATGCTTTTATTATTTTGACAGACTTGAAACCTCGAGGTGTTGCCGTAAACCTTATTCCGGGTCTGCCAGCTTACATTCTGTTCATGAGTGTGCGACACGCTGATTACCTCAATGATGACCAGAAAGTCCGTTCCTTGCTTACATCAACCATTAATGGCATCAAAAAGATTTTGAAGGTCAGTTGTCATTTTTTGTCTTGTTGACTTTTATCCGGTTTCCCAACAATTTTCCATAAATGTTTCTGTCCAGAACTACACCTACTGTTATTTTCCCCCCCTTTAGAGAAATGGGTTTGGTGTGGTAAGGCACGCATCAATTTTTTCCTATGTTAAATTTTTGGTTTAGATGTGTTTTGCCACCCACGTTGCCAAAGATCTTCATGCAAAAAGGTTTATTTTTTCTGTATTTTTCAATTTATAAAACCCGAAAAAAAAAAAATTTTAAAAGGACCCTGTTGTTTTTATTTTAAGGAAAATTATTTTTTTAGAATGGGGTTTTTTTAAGCTTTTATAAAATTTTACCCAAAGGGGAAAAAAAACCCAAAAACCCCTTAAAAAAAATACCTTTTAAACAATTAAAACGAAAAGGTAAAAAAAAAAAATGGGGAAAAAACCCTTTTTAAAAATTTTTTAAACCCCTAAAAAAAAAAAAAAAAAACCAAAGGCCTACCCCAAACCCCCACAAAAATTTTTGTTTTCCCCCTGAAAGATAAAAAAAAATTTTTCCCGCCCCCCAAAAAAAATATTTTAAAAAATTTCCCCCCAAAAAAACCCCCAAAAAAAAGAAGTGCCCCTTATTTTTTTTTAAACCCCTTTTACAGATTTCCAAAAAATAAATTTTTTTACAGATTTTAAAAATACAAAAAAATATTTTAAAGGGGTTTTAAAAGGGGGAAAAAAGGGGGCTTCTAAGCAAATACTTAAAAAAGGGGGTTTTTTTCACTTTTAAAGGGTTTTGGGGTTTTAACAATTTTGGGGGAAAAAATTAAAAAGGGGACTTTTTTTTTTAAAAAAAATATTCTCAAATTTTAAAAAATTTTCCTTTTTCAGGAGTTGAAGAGAGTTTTTTGTCTTTCCCCTTGGGGGGGACAAAAACGTAAACTAGGGGTTTTCTGGGCCCCTATTTTCCCTTCCTGATTTAGACCCCAAAACAGGGGGGGGTGGACTTCCCAAAAAGGGAAAAAAGGGGGGCCCCGTTTTAATTTTTCCCTTTGTGCAGACTCTTTTTCCTCGAAAAGAATTTTAAGGGTTTTTTTCTTAAACGGTAAAACCCTTTTTTATTTTTACACCTCAAGCCCCCTTGTTTGGGTTTTTTTATTGCAGGAAAGAATTTTCCTGCAAATTTTAAAGTTTTATAGTTTTTAGTTTTTCAGCTAAGGGTTTTTAAAAGGAAACTTTAAAATTCTTAAAACACTGGGTAAATTTTAAAACCCCCCCCGGGGGGAAATGGGCCAGGGGAGGGGGTTTAGTGAAAAAGGCGCCCCCCTTGGGGCTCTGAAAAAAAAATCATGGGGAAAAAAAAACCCCTTTAAAAAAATTTTGTTTTTATTTTTTTCTATGAGGTTAAAGCGCGGGCATGCAAAATTATAAACTTAGATGAGAGGTTTTTTCCCAAACCGGACTTCTGAAAATTTTAAATTTTAAACCTGAACCAAATCTTTACAAAAGGTGGGGGATAAAAATTTTTTTTTAGGGGGCCCGAATGACAGTTTTTTGATAAATCTTTTTAAGTTGCCAAAGCTTTTTTTTTTTTTTCATTTTCCTTTTCAGTCCGATACGGGGTTTAGCCACTATCCATTTGAAATTTTTTAGGGTTTCCCCGCCATAATGTTTAGATCACTTCCAGAATATATTAGACTTCAGCTGCAAATAAACTCCACCCCTCCCTCCCCCCCACCCAAACCCCAAAATTTTAAATTTAAAAAATATTTTTTCCCCCAAAAAATTAAAACCCCCCAATGATATTTTAACAAAAGGGTTGTTTAAAACGGGGATTTGGGGTGCTGCTGGTGTCTGATTTTTGGGAATCTTTGAGCAGGCTGAACACGTTTTTTTTTTACCAGTAGTGTAAAAGCTACTCTATTTGTGCTTTTTTTAGGGAAAAACCAAAAAATTCAGATTTAGTGAGCCTTGGAAAAAGAAACACTAAATTTAAAACCCCAGTAGTATAGTTTTGGGGGCTTTAAAGGGGTTGTCTCACCAAATTTCATGGGTTTTGCATGAATGAAATAATGCTGTTTTTGCTCAGTCATTTGGGTAAGCATCTGAAATTGCATTTGACTCCGTGTATTCAACCTTGTAATTAAATAAATCCCCTGCTGTCAGGCCCACAGAAGCTTCGGGGAGGTAAAGAAAAAACAGCAGCAATTACGGGGCATTTGTCTTAAAAAGATCAGATAAAACAAAAAGCTTCACTGTCCGAATTTGTAGCTCCCAGGAACCTGTGTGTTGATGTCCCACTCCCCCTTTTTCGATAAACAAACCAGGGGGTAAAAAAGTACACAGGTGGGCACTTGGGGGAACCAAGGGGGGGAGCACAGAAGGGGTTTGAAAACATCATTTGGCCCCTGAAAAAAAAAAAAAATGAACAACGCAAATTTATTTGGGAAAAAACGTTTTCCCTTTTTGTGTTCCCAACATTTTTGAAAGCAATCTTTGTAGCAAGACAACCCCTTTAAAGTTATCAGGGAAACCCCCTTTAAAAAATTTTTAAATTTTCCCTTTTGCAGGGTAGTCACCCAAAGATAGTTAACAAATAAAATAAGCTAAAACCTGGGAGGAAGTTTTAAAGATGAAATAAATTTGTGATAGGGTTCGGGAAAAAGTTTTTCTCTTCTTTTTCTTTTTTAAAATGTTGTTTGGGGGACTGTCCGAGGGGCATTTTGAATTCTTATTTAAATTAACCCTGGGGTTTAAATTTTCCCTTTTAAATTTTTAGCAAGAGATACTAGCATGTAAAGATTTATTGGGTCATTGTTCTGCTGTATAGAAGCTTGCTTGGCAAATATATTTAACTTCCTTCCTGTTCTCCACTGATAATTTGCCAGTATGCCGGGTCATATGATTCCTGATCAAAGCAGGCACTGTGCATGTGCTCTATTTTTGGAAGGAGTCCTTGAAGACTGTGTCTGGATGGAAGCAATGATGCAAGTCGATCAGCGTGACTGTGAACATAATACTATTGACCAAAAAGTGTGAGAGGGGAACTGAAATTTTAAAAGATGGCCCCAAGCCAAAAATTTTGGCATTCTTGCGGGCCCTGGGAGGAGGAGGTTTTCTGCTTAAACTGTTTAAAAAAAATAGCATGGTTACCTAGTAGACTCATGCCAAGACGATTTAAAGCCCTGTTTTCCTTTTTCCTTTTTAACCCTTAAAAGCCCCCAAAAAAAATTTTGCTCCACACATCTTTTTTGTTTGTCATTTTTTTTTGGGGTTTTTTTTGCACATTGTCCCGGAATTCACAAAATGGAAATTTTTTAACCCTTTTCCGTTATTTATCCTTTTAAAGTCATGTGCACTGCGCCCCCTGTTTTTGCCCGGCAAAATTATATTAAAATTTTTGGTTTATTTTCCAAATCATGGGAAAAAAGGGGAAAGGATGATTTTGAAAACTGTGCCCTTTTGGTTTTTCCAACACCTGTCAAATTCCCTTAAAATTGCCTGA
The DNA here is from genome assembly GCA_025379985.1 of Phyllomedusa bahiana. Classification (NCBI taxonomy): domain Eukaryota; kingdom Metazoa; phylum Chordata; class Amphibia; order Anura; family Hylidae; genus Phyllomedusa; species Phyllomedusa bahiana. Next base: position 47,632 of record JAODAL010012543.1, read on the forward strand.
AGCAGTACAGTGGAGAAGAGGTACGAGTTTGATCTGATTATTTAAATTTCTAAGCACTTTTTTAGTTATGTCTATCATAGCAATATACTGGTGGCAATAAAATAACAACTGCTTGATATATAATTTTGTTTTTGAACATCATTGTTGCATTTATTTAGGTTTGAAGGTTTCCCCTTTGGGCTTTTTCTGCCAAAATTTCCCTGGGGTTTTTTAGGGGTTTCACAGGTTTAAAAAAATTTTAGACTAATGTTTCAGTATGGGGAAATTGGGACAACCCCCTGGGGTGGCCTTTTTTTAAAGGGTAATCCCTTTAAACAAATCCTCTTTGCCAAAATTTTTAGTTTTCTAAATGCGGTCCGGGCCCCGCATGTGAATGATAGGGGGGAAATAGCGCTGTCCTCCCAATTTATTTCTTATGGAAGTTCCGAGTATATCCAAGCTATATTCGGAACTCCCATAGAAGTGTATGATGAGGACGGATCTAGCACCACCCTCCTCATTCACATGCAAGGCCGGACTGTACTTAGCATTGAGAATCTAGCGAAGAGGATTTGCCGAAATGGGACTACCCCTTTTTAATTTAAAAGGGATGAAAATGTACAAAATAACGCAAAAAGGTGCATGAAACGGGTGTTTCTGTCTTTTTGTGTTTGCGCCAAGTAAACTAAAAAATACTCAGGGGGGGCAAGGGCCCCAGCAAAATGTATGTACGCAATAAACTTTTAATTTTTTTTTTTTTTTTTTTTTTTTTTTTTTACCCCATAGTAAATTTACAAGGAACTCCATCTTTTTATTGAGAAAAAAAAAAAAATAAAAAAAAATTAAAAATAAAAAAAATATAAAAAAAATAATATGTGTTGATTATATCTATAATAAGTTGGTACTGTATTTAAAAAAATAATATTTTTTTGTACTTAAAGCAAGATACTGACATATTTGTTTCTTAGTTTTTATCATCTAATTAATTAATTTCTCTACAGAACAGGAAGTCTAGATGCCAAAGTGAAAACTGCAAAATTTCAGGATTTGTAAAAAAAATATTAATAGTGATATGGGAAATAAAAAAAAAAATCTGACAAAACTGTGTTTAACATTAAAAAATGAATTTAAAAAATTGGGCTTTTTTATACACTTTTCTTTATAGATTAAAGCAAATTTTTTAGAGATAAGTGGGTTATGATCATCTTTCACCCTCACTTCTGGTTTTTGAAACACAACACAAACCGTCAGAATGAAAAAACCCGTCTCACAAACTTTATCTTTCCCCAGTAAGGCCGGGTTGGTGATTTGGCTTTCAATTATCAGAATGGTCAGGTGTTGGAGAATATCCTGCAACCAATGATCGGTAAGTAATCCACAATTGCTTATTTTGTGATTTTTGAAAATTTTATGTCCATAATATTAGGCATTAAAAAGGCAGCATACTGTTAGGGTCCATCCACACGGCATGGTGGTTTCTTGGTCGTATTTTCAGACAGATTGCGGATTTGGGAACCCGGGGAAAACCGAAAGAAACCCCTCCCCCTAGACTTTAATAAAAAATCCGTTCAGTAATCTACACTGAACGGATTTTCAGCCGCCGGCGTTCCGAAGAACTTGGAGCATGCCCAATCTCTCGCCTGGTTTTCGGGCAGAAGCTGTGCTATTCAATGGTTATGGGGGGACGAGGGAATATGCAAACCGTGGACAGAACCGTCCTCAGAATTAAGGAGTCCTCAAACTTTTTAAACATGGGGCCATTTCACTTTCCCTCAGACCATTGCACACTGCACATATCTTTTTTGACGTAAAAAAAAAAAAACGGGAACAAATACAATATTTAAAATGAAGAACAAGTAAAGTTAAATCTGTAAATGCGAGTAGAAGAGAAACGGCTCAACTTTTTAGGACTTTCTTCCACATATGTCTTGTCTCGGGATCCACCTACTGTACCTAGTCTCCACGGACTCGCCGCCGGCCAGGCGGAAGCATACTTGCGCTCAAACGGATATCCGGGTATGACGCCCGCACAGGACGGCTATTCCCCAGTAAGATCCAGAAATCCGTATGACGGTAAAAACAGCAACTTTTGGATCTTACTGGGGAATAGCCGTCCTGTGCGGCATCATACCCGGATATCCGTTTGAGCGCAAGTAAAGTTAAATCTACAAACTTACCGGTATTTCAATGGGAACTATGGGCCTCCTTTTGGCTAATGAGAATGGTCAGTTGTAACAAGTGATGCAAGTGTGCATCAGTTAGTCTAGAACGAGTTGGAGATTTCAGATGTTTCATTCTGGAAAAAGTCTGTTCACAGACATAAGTGCTGCCAAAGATGGTTGCCATTTTGAGTGTATGGTTCCTGAGATTAGGATATGTCTCAGAGGGGAGAGATGCATAGAAATTAGGAACAGGCAGGTAAATCTCCCCAATAGGCAGGTACCTGTCTTCAATGGGCAGCATAGGTCCCCAATAGGCAGGTACATGTCAGCAATATGCAGGTAAATGTCCCCAATAGGCAGCATAGGTTCCCCAATAGGCAGGTAAATGTCCCCAATAGGCATGAATCATGCCGCATGATAGATTGGACCTGGCGTTAAATACAAAAATAAAATACCAGTACTCACCTATGATCCCCGCTGCTCTGAAGAGGTGCCCGCTCGACTCCGTCTTATTCTAGCACAGGCGGCGTAACGTCATCAGGGGTGATAACACTCATGTCATCTGTTCTGCATACGCAGCGATGCCTCGTCGTTCTGCCCATGAACTGGCATTGAACTGCAGTGAAGGTCAATGTTGGCCGGGCCCAGGGGCGGCCACGGCAGGTAAGACATCCGGCGGGCCGGATCAGCGTCCTCGACAGGCCACATGTTGCCCGCGGGCCTTAGTTTTAGGACCCCTGGCATAAACCATGCAAAAGATGATAAAATACTGGCAGGATTCTTAAACAGAATCTGACCAGCATTTTACAACTGCGTGTGGCTTGACATATGTCATTTTTCTGGAAATCATAGCTCTGGGCTAAAGCCCATGCGCATAGCTAAAGTTAAACTTAATAATAAAATGTTATACTTCTTGCCCCTTCAGTCATTGACTGTTTTTATTAATATTTTCTGGTTTGTCCAAAAAAATAAAAAATAATCTCCCTAAGGCTATGTTCACACGGCAATGACTGGGACGTATTTCAGCCCGTAATTCGCGGCGTACTGCGCTCAAATACGGGCGAAATACGTCCCAGTCATTACGGTAATCAACAGTTCTCATAGAGAAATATTGATTACGTCTCCTCTCCCCGCTCGCACAATAAGGTGAGCGGGGAGAGAAGTGACATGTCAATTATTCACGGCGTATACGCGCCGAGAATAATGAATGTCTATGGGGCCGTCGGGCTGCCGGCACCCCTGCCCCGCCCCTGCTCCGGAGCACATGGCATAATTGCGGACTAAATATGTCCCCACAATTACGCCGTGAATAAGCAGTGTGAACCCTGCCTTACAACCGTACTGTATAATTAAAAAAAAAAATGTGATCTCAGATGCAGGAGGAGCTTCATTAGCCACACAGGCTATTTCATTGCTTACCTAAGAAAAAAAGGTTAAGCTAGTACATACTCGCTATTCTGGGCCCCCGGTGTTGCAGGTAACCTAGTCTTCTCCATTTGAAAAATTTTGGGTCCATCTGTTTTTTTAACTTGAACCTTCCAGCACGTCGCACTGCGGGTAAAAGGTAACTGGATTGTAAATTTTAATTTTTAGATAGTCTGTAAAAAATTATGTTTTAACAGGGGTTTAAAATTTTGCCAGTGATTTAGGTCAAAATCCCCTGTTCATTAAAAAATTTTCAGTAATTCTGGATTGTCAGATGTCTTTTTTTTTTCCAGCCTTACAAAAACTAATATGAGTTTTTGTGTCTAGGCATTTTGGGTTTTTAGGTTTACTGGAAAGTTTTGGTAGAAAACTACTTTAAAACTTTGAAGGTAATATTTTTGCCACTTCCCGAATAAAATATACCCAGGTTCAACTGAAACACAAAATTTGAAAAAACGTAACAAATTTTTGGGGGTGTTTGTACATCCCTTGCTCATGGGGAGGTCTTCTTAACCCCTTAACAACGCTGAAAAGTAGTTAAAGACCAGAACTTTTTTTTTTGTTTTTTTCCCCCTTGCATTTTTTCCGTTTTTAACTTTTTTATTCTTTTTTTTAACAGTTGTTAGGCCCGTTTTTTCGGGGAGTGTACTTTATGGGGGGGTGTTTTAAATTCACTTTATAAATAACTGCAGAATTTTTTTTTTTTTTTACATTTTTTTTTTTTTACACCTTCACATTTCAAACTAATACTTGTTGATTAATTCTCGTTGTTTGGTCGTGTGGATACCTAATATGGTGGGTTTTTTTTTGTGTCAATGATGACAATAATTTTTTTTTTCTATTTATTTTTTTTTTATTTTTTTTTTTTCCATGAAGGGATTACGGTTACTTTTTTTGTTGTTTTTGTTTTACACTTAGTAATGTATTAGCATATTTATATATGCGAATACATTATAATCTGTGTCAGTTTGACACAGGCAGTGATCAGGACAGCACACAGTCTGTCCTGATCACTGGCTTGTTACACAGACAGTGTACTCTAGGTCCCCAGAACTGACTGTGCAGCCGTTCCCCGGGTTCTGTCGGGTCACCGGGCGTTCCGATCACCCGACAGAGCAGGGGAAACCCTTTGATTGCACTGCAGTAACGAACTGCGGCAATCAAAGGGTTAAAGCACCAGGGAGCGAAGGTTTCCCCCGCTCCCCGGTGCTTGCAGGAGCTGTGCTGGGATCAGGGCTGTGTATTACATCCCCGTTCCCAGCGCTGCTGCGGCGCCAGGAGCAGCAAACTCCAATGTCTACATCGATGTCAAAAGACGTCGCTGCAGACGAACAACCTGCACCAGCTGACGTCAAAAGATGGTGGGCGGTCGTTACGGAGTTAACTAAGTTGTAATACTAATCTCCAAAAAAGGGCAAAATCAATGTATGTACACGGCATACGCTTTTTTTTTATGTACTTTGAATGACATGTATGAAAACTGTCAAGGTCTAAGACTTTCTTTGTTGCCCATAGCAACCAGAGTTCTCCCTTGCATTTTTTCAGAGCACTGTATGAAATGAAAGGGGAACGCCGGTTGCTATGGGCAACAAAGAAAGTCTTAGACCTAGACAGTTTTCATACCTGAGACCTTTCATTTTTATGGATTTTTACTTCATGTTGGTTAGAATTTTTGTGGTGTTGAATAAAAATTAAAGTCTCATAAAAATGCAATGTAATCTACTTATTGTCCGTTAACTTGTACTGTTGGCTAGTGTAGCCTTTATTATACATAGGGGCATCATGCCAATTACCAAGCAGGTAAATCTTGGTTTTTCTGGTCAGTCTCCTGCAAGAGGCACAGGTAGTGCAGTGACAATCATTGTGCTGCCTGCTCTACGCAGAAGTCGTCATTTAGTAGAGTATGGAGCCAAGATGGCCTTTCATGCCCCCATTAGCGCAGTAAATATATTCAGTAGGAAGAGGGTACAACTAAATTCAACCCCTGAGCTCAGCCAATTCCGAATGTGATGGGTTTCCCGTTCCCCTGTCAGGGTGTGTGCTGTCATTTCCACTGCCAGCTTAAAGGGCTCATTGGTCATTATGTTCTTCTATTCTTTAGTAAATCTATAGATAAATATATATATTTTTTTATGACTTCAGTCTCTGGAATGTTGGAGCACGAAACCATTCAGGGCGTCTCAGGAGTGAAACCTACAGGTTTGCGAAAAAGGACATCCAGTATAGCTGATGAAGGAACCTACACTTTGGACTCCATCATGAGGCAACTGAACACGTTCCATTCAATATTGTGTCAGCATGGTATGGATCCAGAGCTCATCAAGCAGGTGGTGAAGCAGATGTTCTACATTATTGGCGCTGTCACACTTAATAATCTTCTACTCAGAAAGGACATGTGTTCGTGGAGCAAAGGGATGCAGATAAGGTAAGAACGCATTTTCAGGTGTGAGAACATGGTCTACCTGCACAAATCCAAACACTTGCCAGTAAAAATATTTTTAAACCAGTGTTATTGGAAACAGAAAAATAAGTGTTTGTCATGCCCATCTGGCTCCTTTTGGCCTTAACCAACAGTGATAAATGCAGGTCATAGAAAATATAGGGCCACATGTATGAAAACTGTCTTGATCTAAGACTTTCTTTGGTGCCCATAGCAACCAATCAGAGCTCCCCTTACAATTCATCTAGTGCTCTGAAAGAATGAAACGGGTGCTCTGATTGGTTGCTATGGGCAACAAAGAAAGTCTTAGACAGTTTTTACACATGTCCCCCATAGTGTTAAAATTGCCTGTCTTTATCTTTGTTGGGTAAAACTTTTCGAAGCCAAAGGGGCAAAGTTCCCTGTCAAAAGCCTGAGCCTTCAGCCACTGCGGTTCACATTGCACAGACGTCACATTAGGATCATAGCATGTTACCATCTCTGCTATGGAAAGAAAGCCAAGAGTCTTGGCTTTCTCAGCGATCAGTGGGCTGTGACACATACATATTACTAATACATCATCCACTGTGGGCTTGGCTATCACAGCTGCAGCACCATTAGTTGTTTTGGTAATATTTTATTTCATAATCCTCTTCCCAAGAAATTGGCTTTCTTGCCAGCAGATATACAGAGTTTGCTACAAATCCTGCTTAGGTCTGATTCACATCTAAGTCAGCAGTTCAGCTTGGAGTCGTCATTGCAGAGTCAATAAAAACTTATGGAAAAAATGGCTCCGCATCCTGCGCTATTTTTTTCTGCCAAAACTATGGACACCACAACAGAAACTTGACAGACTCCATTATATGAACTACAGTTCCACTTGTGCAACAGAGGCTCCGAACAGAACCTCCAATACAGATGTGAACAAACCTGATATGCATAGTCACAGTAACTTTGAAAACTTTAGAAATGAGAGCAGAAAATCAAACCATTCTATGCAATAAAATGTCTATAAGAGTGCTTAAAGGGGTTGTCTCACTACAAAGAATAGCTTTCAAAATGTAGGGAACACTAAATGAAGACGTTTTCCAAATATATTGCGTTGTTAAGCAGCTACAAATGATTTTATCACCTTCTGAGGGCTCTCAGGTTTCCCAAGTGACCGACCTGTGTACTCCTTATCCCCTGCTGTTTGTTCTATCTGATAGCAGGGAGTGACATCATCACACAAGTCATGGCAAGCAGTCTGAAAGCTTGTGTGTATCTGAGCTTTCAGACAAAAGACTAATTACTCTACTGTTTACATTAGCTCAGAAGCTTCTCTGGACCTCAGAGAAGGTAATTTAGCTAATCCAGACTGATAAACAGAGAAGTCTGAATACACTGTGCTCATATGCTAATTACAGACAGCTTGACCAGGAAGTGACAGAGCAAAGCAGCATTATTTTATTCATGCATCCTATGAAACTTTGAGATGAGACAACCCCTTTAAATATCTTCCTGACAAACTTCATAGCTTTTAATTTACAAGATATTTTCTGTATTGTGGTTAAAAGCATGCATAATTTATTCCTATATGACAGAAATAATTGTGAGCTAACTAGTGTTAATATTCTGTATTACAGTAGTCATTCATAAGTCTTAGCCAACCAAACGCTAAAATATTTTTGGGCAAATAGTACCTGCTAACCACTGAGCCATTATGATGCTCAGTGGTTAGCAGTGTTGCTTTGCAGTGCTGGGGTTTTGGGTTGAAATCCCACCAAGGACACTTTGGAGGGTACTCCAGTTTTGCCTACACCCCAAAACATACACATAGGTTATTCTGGAATGTAGACCATAAGACCCAATGGGGTCAGAGACCGTTGTGAATAATGACAATCTCTGAACAGCGCTTTGAAATATAACTGAGCTATTTAAAATGAATGAAAAGACATAAAATATGTTAAGATATAAGGTTTGTACGGGAACGACATTTCAGGGGAGTTACGATAAAAATAATTCAGTAGAACGTTGTATTTGTCCCTTACGTGTCTTATTTTTCAATGGGATATATTCCTTGAGTTACAGATCCCATCACTGCAGCTTATTAAGGGGACTCAAATTTGCACTTTATTCAAAGTTGGCTAAAATAGTGTCATTTTGTGTATATCTTTCTACAGATACAATGTGAGCCAGCTAGAAGAATGGCTGCGTGACAAGAATCTGATGAACAGTGGAGCTAAGGAGACCCTTGAACCTTTAATTCAGGCCGCACAGTTACTGCAAGTGAAAAAGAAGACCGATGAGGATGCAGAGGCTATCTGCTCAATGTGCAATGCTTTAACTACTGCCCAGGTAATCAACTAAGAAGTGTCGGACTGGGGTGCTAAGGGCTCACCAGAGAAGTTGATTTTAGGGGCCCACTGTGTCCCCTGCCTCCCCCACCTGTATGTTGTCCTGCTCGATCTCGCTTCAAATTATACAGGCTGGTGTGATGACATCATCACACTAACCTGTAATTGCATTGGGGCTTCTGAGTCTCCATCACCTAATTGCAGCACGACACCAGGTAATATAAAAAGTCTGAAGAAATATGTCCCTCCTTCCCCCCCGAATGATTAATTTTATATAAATAAAAATATAATATAAATTATATAAAAGTATAAAACCAGTAAATGATGGTCATACAGTTAACAAATAACACTACACAAAACCAGAATCCCAAAGCTAATACCAAAAAATCCACTAAGACCATATACCACCACACCATGACCACATATCACCACCACATACTGACTGAATAATACACGATACCATTACTGAATATAAACCATTACACTACAACCACTATTACCACCATACAGTGACCATACAGTGGTGGATACCAGGTGTAGGAATGTGCTCTGCACACAAGTGATTACAGTAAATTTACCGGAGAAGTCTTCTCTGAGTCATTCCCTTCTCTAATGAGTTATTCTCTTTCCCTTTTCTTCTCCATCTGGTCCAGACCACCATGACTCATCCCTGAAGAATTTAATACACAGACTCTTCACTTTTCCAGTACTTCCCTAACATTTCTCACCTCCGTACAAACTCCCCATCCATAGTGCCCCCAATGGTAGTAATAAAAAAAAAAAAAAAAAAAAAACAAGGTAAAGGCCCGGTAGGTAGGGATATAGTGCACCTGTTAGTTGGTAGACCCCCTGTGGGTATACATGCCCCCTGTACATATATATGCTCCCTGTATACTGTCCCTGGAACCATATACTGTATATGTTCCCTGTAGCCCTGTATACTGCCCCCTGTTTGTTAAAAATAAAGAAAAAGTTACTCACCTTTCCTCTTTCCCCCTGCAGAGCAGCTCGCGCCAAGAGCTTGCGTCTGGTGTGGGGGCATGACGTCACACCGCCTACCCCTGAGACAAGCTCTTGGCATCACCTAGGACCCAGGAGCACAGGTGGCTTGATCGGTACATCATGCCACCGGCGCTGCTTACTACCGTGCACCATTAGCATCAAGGCCCACTGCCCCGAACTTCTCATCAGTGGGCCCCGAGGCTCCCGACAAATGGCTGCTGGGTGTCTATGTGTCGGACTCTGGTCCCACTGGAGACTCCTCCGGTTGGCCAGTCCAACACTGCAACTAAGGGTAACAAACTACCTATACATGACAGATTAGTTTGTCTCAGGAAATTATTAGTATTTATTATATGGTACAAATATATTAGGAAGTCGTGTAGATCTCATAAGATGGGAGGCAAATTAAAAATATACAGATACATATTGTGTGGGGGAAGAAGATAATGTCCAAATTACCTTACTTTCTAAATAAGGGACAAACAGTAGATAAAATAGGTAGAGTAGAATTATTAGGTGACCATCCACCACATGGGATTGTAAAAAAAAATATAAACCAGTCATGGTTGCATCATTCTGCAATTGTAGTGGCCCCTTCATCTGCTAATGTATGGAGGCTTTAACTCCCCAGAGGCCTTCTTTCTTAGCTTTTTGCTGCCTCTGCTATATATGTATCATAAAATATCTAATATGAGATGTTGTCTTTACAGATTGTGAAGGTGTTGAATCTTTATACTCCTGTAAATGAATTTGAAGAGAGGGTACTGGTATCATTTATACGCAATATACAGGTAAAATATACACCTTCTTCCTTTAATACAATGATCCTTCAAGTTACAGTGGCTTCAGGATACAATACTTTTAACATACAATGGTCTTTCCTGTGACATTGTATGTTGAACATGTATGTCAACATACAATGTCGCTGACACTGCCGATCTGAAGTTCATGTGATAGATTGAAAGATCCATTCAGATACCATGAACATTATGCAGTGATTGCTGGTCTAGTAGCACCTCTCTACAGTACAGTGCAGTACTACATGTTCTGTACTGCTCTTTACCTGTGCTAGGAGGAGCGGCTCATTTGGGTTACAGGTGAAGGGGGCTCCATTTTCTTTTTTTCTGGTACGTTGTGTTTCTATCCTTAAAATAGAAAGACACTTTCAGCTTTCAGCAGCTCTTTCTGACTGTGATATGTATGGACTAGGTTCATCTGTAGTAGCTATATTTTCTGCATCCTACTCTGTTAGGTTGGCACTTTGGAGACTTTGATACCAATTACCAGTTTTTCATAGTATTAGAACTTTAACATACCATGGTTGCTATGGAACCAGTTAAAATGGTATGTTTAGGGACCAATGTATCTCCAGTAACATAGGGAGTTAAATTCTAGTTTGAATATAAGTTAAGCAAGACATAAACCACTAACTTTAGTATATTTCCAAACACTCATTGGCGGTCTGTCTTCTAAAGAGTTCATTATCAAATATTGTCATCTGCTAATTTGAGCAAGCCAATGACAAAGAAACAGTGTTATCTGAAGCATAGTAAGAGTCTGTATATGACTTTGCTTGACAAATTATAAGGCTGGCCTTACTGGTTGGTTTTTGATCAAGGTGATCATTTTATATTGTCTCCTGATGCTTTATCCTATCCCTGGTTGCAACAATATTTGATTTCAGAACATAACTGACTCCTTTATCTCCTAAACGAGCTCCGAAACCTCTCCATTAGTGATGCCGTTACTGGTGACATTGGCCATTGTACCCTATATGTGAATATAATTCACATATAATTCAGTATTTTGTCCTATGTGGAAAAGTCTTTGACCGTTATTGACGTCTTCTCATCCCCATTCCAGTATGACCTCTGTGAGCCAGAGTAAAGAGCTACTATGTATCAGAAGCTTTTATTCTGGATACTTGGTCCATCAATGTAATTCATTTCAAAAGCCTCCATGTTCTACAGCTTGTATAGAAATTTATGACAGTCCACTACTTCCTCCTTTAATAATAGCTGATTACCCGGGGTCTCTAGATTTGGATCTGCATTGATCAACTGAATGCTAGGCCAACTTTCTTATATCGACAGAGAAGAAATATAATGGGTAATATTGTTATTTTTAAGTTATTTTAACAATTGTAAGATTCAACCAGTGAAAAGCACCAAATGCAAGATCCTTGTATGTAAACGCATTTCAGAAGAGAGTAACATAACCTTTTTTTTTTAGATTTGACTAGAAAATGTATAATGCTTTATCTTTTACTTTCAGATGCGTCTCAGAGACCGGAAAGATTCCCCTCAGCTGCTAATGGATGCCAAGCACATCTTTCCTGTCACCTTCCCGTTTAACCCCTCAGCCCTTGCTTTAGAAACCATTCAGATTCCTGGCAGTCTCAGCTTAGGATTCATCTCACGTGTGTAAATAAACCATCACCGATCTTAAATCACTTAGACCTCGAAGTTACACTGGAAGCATTCTGGAATTCACCATTGCATCACAGGTCTCCTGTGAATTGTATATCATGTATAAGAAAGAGACTGCTAGACAGGCGGCATGTGGTATCCATTAACTCAAGTTGTCTTTCCTACCCTTAGCTGTGGGGACTTGCCTTGGTCTTCAACCAGATGTAAGATGTCCTAGGAGTAGTAACTGTTGCCTTTGTGATACGACAAGCACGGATGTGAGGCAGGAAATGTGTTCTAGAAGAATATATATGTGAGAAGGAATGTTTTTTGTGGTAGGCTAAGTAGCGATAGTTTGATCGGTATGATTGTGTGCATAACTGTACACGTATCCAATAGCCGAACCACATCAATATTTATGTTAGGGGGAAAAGAAACCATTTCTATAAAAGTATTGGCAAAATCTCAGCTTACCGTGTAACGTAGATGTTTCTTAGCACCGTGGTTTACTATGCATATTAATGTGCTGCTGTGTTTTGTGTTCTTCGGATGTTCCAGTAGCCGTATTAGGCACTACAAAAAAATCCTCATCTCTTTATTATCCAGTATGTTTACAGTTCAATGTGATCTGTGTTAGGGTGAGCCACAAATATTTACCTGGAGAGAAGGAAGAGGCAGCTCAAGCACATAAGAATAGCAGATAAAATTGCAGTTTTTACAGAAATAAAATATTTAAAAAAGCCTTAAAGAACAAATAGGATCTCATAATAATTGTGTATAGTCCTTTATGAATTTTTATGTCCTATTTAAGTGTTTCCGTTAATCTCAGTTTTATTTGCAGCTGATGGTTTTAATGATGTTTGCTGTGTTTTTGGTGTGTTTTCTTTACTATATTTCATGCCGATGTTCTGTGTATTTTATTTAAGTTCATGATATTAGGAATGTGGTACATCCTTAGCTTGTGCTACTGGAATGATTTCCTAGTACGTAACTGGCTTATAAGAAGGCAATGCCCTAAAGTTGCACCTCCTCTGTTATGAATTGGCATGTACTATAGGAGACTGTTCCATATTACGGTACAGTTTTGTGCACGTGGGAGACACTTTTGCACTAGATTATGTTATGCTAGGCCATTTTATATGTTGTCACACAGCCTGATCAGAGCACTGTAGTGAAACATTCATCATTACATCTCTTTCTTCCTTTAAGCTTTCAGAAGTACTGGGTGATTGGTTAATAGAACCCACTCTTAAGCTTCCATGTTTTGCGATTTTCTATAAGGTACAAAGTTCATGTTCACCTGTAGATCCTATCTCTGCAGAATTAAGATACTGTATCTATCACAGGGTCCAGCACCGTGGACAAAGAACAGATTTTTTTTTTTATTTAAATAATTTTTTGTGTTTTTTTTCTTATATATATAAAGTTTTATGACCAGTTATTTATTTGCCATGTCGGTAAAATGACGTACTCTGAGGAGGAATCACTTTATTCTGTAGAGTGCTGAATGCTGGAAGATTACTGTGGAAAAAGCCATAGCTTAATATTTTTTCCCACTATCTAAACTGGCCTTTTAAATAGATTTGTGTGATGATTGAGCTTATATTGCTCAGAACAGGGCAGGTACTTTTGCGCTTGGCCTGATTTGAAGCAGGGCTGTAATTTTCCACCTTAGGACAGTTGTGGTCTTCTTTTCTACTTGTTCCATTAAAGCTCTTATGTGTCTATACATTCATTTATGTGCCGTGTTTCTTTAAATTGAGCAATTTGATTAGCCCCTTTCCTTTTTTATTCAACCTTTTCTTTCGCTTCAACATTTCTGTAATTTGTTGTAACCCTTTCTGCAAATAAGATGCTTGGGGAGATCCTGCTTCTACTTCACATTTGGTGCTTTCTTTTATTTTCACAACTCAAAGCTGATGCTTCTTTTTATGGCCTTTGTAGTGTCCACAGTTAGCCTTAGTTTTCATACATAAGACCATGTTCACATCTGCTTTTAAAGGTTCCATCAGGAACCCCACGGCAGATGTCATCAGAGCAAGCAGAACTGTATGTAGCTCTGCTTTTCATGTCCAAATGACATACACCATGATGAGGTTATTGGGATTGGTAGGTTGCACCTGGTGTCCATTGTGCAATAGATGCGGCACTGCAAAATGGTTTCCATTTATGGCAGAAAATCACAATATAGATGTGAACAGGGCCTAATGCATGCACATGAGGTCTCATTTTTCTAGCACTGGTTACAGAATCTAAAGCAGTAACCTACTTGGTCACTAGTCCACTTTTATAGATTTCTGTATCCTATTTTTTAGATATTTGTCTAGTAACACTATTTTCTTTTAGGCAGGAACTACTTTCAGGTATTTGGCAAATGCACTATTGTTAGACTACCATGTACATTTCAAGGCCTAGATTACCTTGTTAAAAGATTTCTGACCATAATCTAGGTCTTACTGCATGGATAGCATGTTGCTTCTGGCCAAGCACACACAGCTCTGCTTAGAACTAAGTTGGTGGCAAAAACTGCACTGAGGCAAGTTTGATGGTGTATTACATAAGCAATGTTGGCATTTCTGCTGGTTCAAGACCGCTTAGTAAGAAACAGCATGCACTTTATTATTTAGGAGGGTTATTGGAGCTTGGGCAATGGTGTGTGTAGAGAGGAGCAGGGGGAGAGTTCAAGTGCCTACTTAACCTGTAAGAAACAGAAAAAAAAACATAGCTACTGAAACTGTCCATCTTAAGCCTTGCTAGCAGTCCTATTGGTCTCATGCATTTAATTGACTGCTTTGTTTCGCCCATAGTGACGCAGTTCCATGTTGTACAGTGGCTGCCTCCAGCCACTATGGACAAAGCAAACCGTGACCTATAGAATCAGAGTAAATACAGAGGACAGGAACATTTCAATGGTGTATTACATTATTTTGTTTCTTATTTCTAACAGGTTCTGAGAGGTTTAAAAAAAACTCCCAATGCATGAGACACCCCTTTTAAAATATGTGCTTAATTATCACACACTTAATATTACTTTAAGGGCAGTTTAGAGACCAGGGCTTAATAGGCATCTTGCATATTTCCTAATTAAAAGGGATCTTTCCTAGCGTAGAGAATTTATAATGCATCTAAGCAGTGTTCATTGGTGCAGTTGTTGAAGAGGTAATTAAATTCAAAGCTAAATACAGTCAGCTCTTAACAGAAGTCTTTTTTTGATGACCTGTGTGGCCATTTCATCACACTAAAAGAACTGTTGTCACATGCTAAATAATCTCAGGACCCCTTCTGTACAATTGTATTAGATATGTAGAAAGAAAAGCCCTTCCTCCGGCAGCTCAGAATATTATGTACTAGGGACTTGGCAATCATTATATATGGGTTATTAGAAAAATGCCTTTTTAATAAACGTCTTAGGCAAAAGTCATGGCTTCTTTTGCATGGATATATTGTAGTCACGGTAATGTTGATAGCTACACACTTATAATGCAGAGAGCTTTCTCGAATTTATGTCACTGTCATTAACATCAAGGTGTATCATATCCCTTACTGAACTTACCAAAAGAGGACAGGTTTGTTAATTATATGTGTAACCGATTTTAAAAATATGGAAATAAATTGTTAAAAGATGTCATAATTACACTAAAGCAGAGTGCTAACAAGTGAACTGTCTTATTGTGCTTAGCAAATGTTTGCATCATTAACACTGTAACTAATTAGCTATCACTGCAAATTGGAAAAAAATAAAAAAAAATTGAGAATATTGTCTGGTATTTTGAGCTTTTTTTTTTACCCCTATAAGACAAGTCAGAGCCCTTCAGTTTAATTCCAAGTTTTCCCATTCCCACTAAAGCAAGCGCTGGAATATCACTAGGATATACCGGCACGCACTGATCAGTGGAGATAGGACTGCTGGGATCCCAAATGATCCTAAAAACGAAAGGAGAAATCTTACTTATTTCTTCATGTATTCTATTGATCAGTTTTCTGCAAGTTGGGTGGCTAAAAGATCCACTGTGCAGGAAAAATGCTCGGAAGACCTCTTTCAGTTCGTTCTGGCAGGCCCAGAGTTTGGACCTTCAGTGTTCATCAGAATGTTATATTACGAAAATATAAGAAGGAGGCCTCTTGCCTACCATAATTATTCATGTATTCTATTGAATAAAGCAGTGTTGCCAGTTTCTGCATAACATGTGGGGAGAAGAGCCGCTGTACAAGAAGATGCACAGGAGACCTCTTTCGTTCTGGCAGGCCAAGAGTTTGGGCCTCCAGTGATCAGAATGTTACAGGTGCTTCTCAATAAATTAGAGTATCAGCCAAGTGTTTTGGTTTTTTTCAGTAATTCAATTCAAAAAGGGAAACTCATATATTGTATAGAGTCATTAAAAACAGAGTGAACTTTTTGTTTATGTTAATCTTGATGATTATGGCTTACAGCCAAGAAAAACCCAAAAGTCATTATCTCAGAAAATTAAAATAATTAACCCAAAACACCTGCAAAGGCTTCCTAAGTGTTTTAAAAGGTCCCTTAGTCTGGTTCAGTAGGCGACACAGTCATGGGGAAGACTGCTGACTTGACAGATGGCGATCATTGACACACTCTACAAGGAGGGTAAGCAACAAAAAGTCATTGCTAAAAAAAAAAAAGCTGGCAGTGCACAGAGTTCTCTATCAAAGCATATTAAGGCCATTCAAAAATTTGTGGGAGATTCACAATGAGTGGACTGCTGCTGGAGTCAGTGCTTCAAGAGCCTCCACACACAGACGTATCCAGAACGTGGGCTACAAGTGTCGGATTCCATGTGTCAAGCCACTCATGACCAATAGACAACGCCAGAAGCGTCTTACCTGGGCCAAGGAGAAAAAGAACTAAACTGTTGCTTGGTGGTCCAAGGTGTTATTTTCAGATGAAAGTAAATTTTGCATTTCATTTGGAAATCTAGGATCCAGAGTCTGGAGGAAGACTGGAGAGACACCCAATCCAAGCTGCTTGAGATCTAGAGTGAAGGTTCCACAATCAGTGATGGTTTGGGTAGCCATGTCATCTGCTGGTGTAGGTCCACTGTGTTTTATCAAGACAAAAGTAAGCGCAGCTGTCTTCCAAGAAATTTTAGAGCATTTCATGCTTTCCTCTACCGACAAGCTTTTTGGAGATGGAGTTTTCATTTTCCAGCAGGACTTGGCACCTGTCCACACTGCCAAAAGTACCAATACCTGGTTTAATAACCACAGCATCACTGTGCTTGATTGTCCAGCAAACTCACCAGACTTTAACCCAATAGAGCATCTATGGGGTATTGACAAGAGGAAGATGAAAGACACTAGACCCAACAATGCAGACGAGCTGAAGGCTGCTATCAAAGCAACTTGGGCTTCCATAACACCTCTGAAGTGCCACCGGCTGATCGCCTCAATGCCACACCACATTTATGCAGTCATTCATGCAAAAGGCGCCCCAACCAAGTAATGAGTGCATTTACTATACATACTCTTCATTTGGCCAACATTTCTGTTTTCTAAAAAAAATTTTACAGTTGGTCTTAAATAACATTCTAATTTTCTGAGATAATGACTTTTGGGTTTTCCTTGGCTGTAAGCCATAATCATCAAGATTAACATAAATAAACACTTGAAAAAGTTCACTCTGTTTGTGATGACACTGTATAGTATATGAGTTTCACTTTTTGATTTGAATTACTGGAAAAAAAACAAAACTTTTGGCTCATATTCTAATTTGAGGAGCACCAGTATGTTCTATATTGTAGAGAGCACATTATAAGTACAAGTTATTTCTTCTCTAGACTTCAAAGTTGAACCCTTTTTATTCTTCTCACAATGAAAGAAATGGAAAAAATATTCAATGATGATGAGCTCTGAGCTCTCAACGGGTAGTCTAATATTTTAAGAGCACAAGCGGCTTTTTTTCATAAGTAGGTCTTGAAGCAATTCTCCACCTTTTTCTTATTATTTAATTAGCATAGTTGGGCTCTTTGAACATAAAAAAGTTATACTCACCTCTGCCTTCACCTTCATTTCAGCCCTGCACCACCATTTTGGCTGCCTGTCTGTTTTTTTTTTTTTTCTTTTTCTGGATGGGCTCATCATTGGCTGCTGCGGTCACATGACACCCAACTACATCGCTATTTGGAGCTGTTCACTTCTGATGTAATTGAGTGGATGTGACCGCTGCATTCCATCAGCTGCGCCGTGCCCATGCCAACGAAGAAAGAAAGATAAAATCAGCAAGGTGAGGACTGCGGGGCACCGGAACGAAGGTGAAGGGAGAGGCGAGTATAACTTTTTCTTTATTTTCAAAGGGCCCAACTGTGCTCATAAAATAGTAAAAAAAAAAAAAAAAAAAAGTCCCTTCTATACAGGCCATTCATTGAATGAATGAATGAACAAACATTCCTATCAATAATTATTCCCAATTATCAACCTATGGAAACATACCAGTAATTTTATCATAGGTACACAAAAAAAAAATAGTAATAATCCAGAAAATCACATTGTAGTATCTCTAAATTATTAATTTGCATTTTGTTGCATTAAATAAACCTGTTAGTTTTTCTTTTAGAAACCCTCCTGCTCTGCACTCATTACCTGTATTAATTGCACCTATTTACCTATAAAAGACACCTGTTCACACAATCACACTCCAACCTCTCTACCATGGCCAAGACCAAAACCTGTCTAAGGACACCAGGGACAAAATTGTAGACCTGCACAAGGCTGGGATGGACTACAGGACAAAAGTCAAGCATCTGGGCGAGAAGGCAACTGTTGAAGCAATTATTGGTAAATGGAAGAAACCCGAGATGATTGTCAGTGTTCCCCGGTCTAAGGCTCCATGCAAGATCTCGCCTCACGGGGTGAGGATGATTCTGAAAAAGGTCAGGAAACGGCTCCAAACTACATTGAAGGATCTGCTTAATGACCGTTCGTAACACACTACGCCGTCATGGATTTAAATCCTGCAGGGCACACATGGTCCCCCTGCTCATGCTAGCATATGTCCAGGCCCATGAAGTTTGCCACTGACCATTTGAATGATCCAGAGGATGCATGGGAGAAGATCATGTGGCAAGATGAGATCAAAATAGAACTTTTTGGTATTACTCGCCGTGTTTGTAGAAGAAGGATGAGTACAATCCCAAGAACACAGTCTTAACCGTGAAGCATGGGGGTGGAAACATCAAACTTTGTGGGTGCTTTTCTGCAAAATGGACAGGACAACTGCACTGTATTGAAGGGAGGATGGATGGGGTCATGTATTATGAGATTTTGGACAGCCACCTCTTTCCCTCTCTGAAGAAGGATCATGGCTTGGTCTTTCACCATGACAATGACCCGAAACAGGGCAACTAAGGAGTGGTTCCGTAAAAAACATTTTAAGGTCCAAGAGTGGCCGAGCCAGTCTCCAGACCTGAACCCAATCGAAAATCTTTGGAGGGAGTTGAAACTCAATGTAGCCCAGTGACCGCGCAAAAACATCTGGAGAAGATCTGTATGGATGAGGGGGAGGGGATCCCTGCTGCTGTGTGTGCAAACTTGGTCAAGAAGTACAGGGAACGTCTGACCTCTGTAATTGCAAACAAAAGTTTCTGTACTAAATACGAAGTTCTGTTATTCTAGTGTATCAAATACTTATTTTATGCAATAGAATGCAAATTATTTAAAAATTATACACTTTGATTTTCTGAATTTTTTTTTTTTCGATTCTGTCTCTCACAGTTGAAGTGTACCTATGGTAGAAATTAAGATTTCTCCATTCTTTGTAGGTGGGAAGACTTGCAAAATCGCCAGTGTATCAAATACTTATTTTCCCTACTGTACATAGAATGACTTGGTGACCACATACTTTTAGCCATTTTGTGTGTTTTATTACTTGTCAATCAACCTTCTAGACATCTTATTTACACATTATTGTATCCAATTGCTTTTAGAAAAACATTCGGATCCAAGGCAAATTTTCATGCAAGTTAAGGTGAGGAATAAGTGTGAATTCTGCCTTTAACCCCTTACCGACCTTGGACGTATGCATACGTCCAGGTCGTTTGGGGGTTAATGACCCTGGACGTATGCATACGTCCTGAGGATCGCGCGAACTCTGCTTTAGAGTTCGCGCGATCGGTTCGTGGTGTCAGCTGTATATTACAGCTGACATCCCGCAGCGTCGGTCCCGACCCGAGATCGCTCCGGGGGGTTTCGGTTAACCCCTTAATTATTGCAACCATCGGGTCGCAATAACTAAGAGAGACGCAAGAGGAGATCGCTCCTCCTGCGTCTCTGTCTGCGACAGTAACTGCACGGATTGCTCGATCCGTGCAGCTTCTGACAGACAGCACGGAGGGCATAGAATGCCTTCCGGGTTGTCTGTGACGTCACGATGCCCGGCCGTGCCCTGTGGGCATGTCCGGGCATCGTGACTGACAGTTGTCATAGGAACCAGTCATAGCAACAAGCTGTGCATTGATTCCTATTGAATGAGAGATCTAAAGATCTCTCATTCAAATCCCCTATGGGGAAAAGTAAAAAAAAATGTGAAAAAGTAAAAAAAAGTGAAAAACATGTAAAACAAACAAGAAAAATAAAATAAAAACACGTACACCGCCCTTTTCCCCTTTCCAAACGCCAATCGTCCCAAAAAAGATCACAAATAAATAAAGTACCCGTATTTGGTATTGCCGCGTGCGTAACAACCTGCCCTATAAATCTGTCATGTTAATTTACCCGTATGGTGAACGCCATAAAAAAAACTATCACAGAATTAAGATTTTTGTTCATCCCGCAGCACATAAAATGGAATAAAAGTGATCAAAAACTTCTATAAACGCCAACGTACCAATTAAAACGTCAGTTCAAGTCCTAACAAAGCTCTGTATACGGAAAAATAAAAAAGTTATGGCTCTCGGAAGATAGCGATGCATTAATATTCTTTTACACACTAAAAACATTTTTTTTTTTTTTTTTTTTTTTTTATAAAGTGCTTCAACATAAAAAAAAATATATAAATTGGGTAATGCCATAATCGTATCGACCCACAGAGTAAAGCTAACTTATTACGGATACTGCACAGTGACCGCTGTTAAAAATAAAAATAAAAAACACTACTTGGATTACAGTATTTTCTTCACTCTGCCTTCCAAAAAATGGATTTAAAACTGATCAAAAAGTCTTGTCCCCCCAAAAATGATACCAATAAAAACGTCAACTCATCCCGCAAAAAACAAGCCTGTATACAGCTCCATACACAGAAAAATAAAAAAGTTATGGCTCTCAGACTATGGCAATGCAAAAATGTGTTTTCCTGTTTGAATAAAAGTGTTTTTATTGTATAAAAGCAGTAAAAAATAAAAAAAATACAAATTGGGTATTGCTGTAATCGTATCGACCTGCTGAGTAAAGCTAGCATGTCATATCTAATGCAGAGTGACCGCTATAAAAAATAAAAATAAAAAACACTACCAGGATTGCTGTATTTTGTTCAAAACACCTCACAAAAACCTTAATAAAAGGTGAACAAAGTGTTGTATGCACCCCATAATGGTACCAATAAAAGCATCAATTCACCCCGCAAAAAACAAGGCCCTACACAGCTCTGCACACAGCAAAATAAAAAAGTTATGACTGTCAGAATAGGACAACATAAAAACGCAATTTGTTTAGACCTATTTCTATTGTGTAAAAGTAATAAAACATAAAAAAACTATATAAAATTTATACCATTGAAATTGTACCGACCCCCATAGTAAAGATATCACATCATTTACACTGCACGGCGAACGCTGTAAAATGGAAGCCTAAAAAACAATGGTGGAACTGCGTTTCCCCCCTCCCCCGCCATTTTTATGGCCCAATGCTAAAAAAAGATGGAACACCTGTGCACCCAAAATGCACAATACACCCCTAGATGAGATCCATGAGGGGTGTTGAATCTAAAATGGGGCGACTTCTGGAAGATTTCACCTGTTCTGGTTCTTTGGGGGCTTTGCAAATGCGACATGGCCCCACCAAAATCTGCGTTCCAAAAGCCAAATAGCGCTCCCTCTGTTGTATGCCCGGCCATGCGCCAAAAGTTTACACCCACATGTAGGGTATTGCCGAACTTGGAAGAAATTGCTTAACAAAGTTTTGGGGTTCTTTTTTCCAGGATTCCTTGTAAATATGAAACATTTTAAGCTAAAATTGCAGATTATTGGAAAAAAAATTTTTTTAATTTTCACAGCCTAATGCTAAAAAAAAAATTTGTGAATCACCTGTGGGGTCGATATACTCACTACACACCTGTATATATACCTTAAGGGGTGTAGTTTCCAATATGGGGTCTTTTTAGGGGTGTTTATTAAGTTTTAGCACCTTAGGGCCTCTTCAAACCTGAAATGGCGCCTAAATAAAATTGCATTGAAAATGAGACCCCAGAGTCCAGTAGGTGCTCCTCCTATTCTGGGGCTTATGGTTGAGCCAAATAATGCACTAGGGCCACATATGGGATATTTCTAAAAACGGCAGACCTGGGGGAAATTATATTACATTGCATTTACCTAGTCACATTTACCGTATTCCAGTGAATAATGGATAAATATTGAAAATCTGCAAAAATAGTGAAATTTTGAAATTTCACCTCCACTTTGCTTTAATTTCTGTGAAATACCTAAAGGGTTAACAAACTTCCTAAACACTGTTGTAAATACTTTAAGGGGTCTAGTTTCTTAGAAGGCGTCATTTATGGGGGTATCTAACATACAGGCCCCTCAAAGCCACGTCAGAACTGGAGTGGTCCCTAAGAAAATGTATATTGCAAATTTTCTTGAAAATGTGAGAAATTACTACTAAATTTCTAAGCCCTCTAATGATATTATATATATATATATAGATATATATATATATATATAGATATATATATATAGATATATATATATATATATATATATATATATATATAAAAGGACATTTAAAAAAATGATGCCAACCTATAGTGGACATATGGTAGATGCTAGTTATAAACTATTTTGTGGTGAATAATTATCTGTCTTGCACGCAGAAATTTTTGAACTTTCAAAATCACAGATTTTTCATGAAATGTTGATATTTTTCACAAAAAAAACAAGGATTGTATGGATAAAATTTTCTTACTAACTTAAAGCACAATGTGTCACGAGAAAACAGCCTCAGAATCACATGGATAGGTAAAAGTGTCAAAAAGTTATTCTCACATAAAGTGACACATGCCAGATTTCAAAAATAGGGCTGTGTCAGTAAGGCCAAAACTGGCTGGGTCCTTAAGGGGTTAAATCATGTCACATCAATTTTAATGGGATTTCTTCACTTGTTGATTTAAAATCATTGCTGTGAAAAAAAAAATTCTCTTTGTGATGCGGAAACAGTGTTGGGAACCATGATGGGAATTATCCCCATACAAAGTGAAAGTTTTTAATGAAAAAAAATCTTTGGGTCCGTCCACATGACAAGCATTTCCAGTTGGAAAACCAACTGTAACCCATCCCATAGACCTCAATTGAAAATCTATGTTGTAGTCCTCTTCCAACACAATCAGTCTTCTGGCATATTTCATGTTGAAATATGCATCCAAAACCCTATAGAGATGAATGGCGCTCATTTTCTGACTGTAAATCCGAGAGAAAAAAAAGACCTCAAAATCCACGTAAAATACTCTGACAATGTTTTCAACAGTGGAATCCGATGAGTATTTTGACATTATCTTGCAGACATGCCCTTTTGGATTATGAAGCCTTATTCATCTTATCAGGAATATTTAACCTAAATAAAAGTATCAGGGCTTGTCCAAACAGCACAGCTTTTCAGTCGGTTGTGCAGACGGTTTTTGGACTGTCAACTTTTTACATTGATTTAAATAGAAAATCCGTGCAGCAGTCCACACTGCACGGATTTTCTGCCAGACAGCGTTTGATGCCACCGACGTTCCTAAAAACCTAGAACATGTTTATTCTTCCAGTTTTCGGGCAGAATATGAACCTGTGGGTGCGAAGGGGGGCGGCTTGAATCCGCAAACCGCGGACAAAGGTCGACCTCTTAGGTGCTAAAAAAGACTAAATACTGGTCGGAAAATCTGACCGGTATTTGGTCTTTACCATTTGAACGTACCCTAAATGTTTCTATTATACATTTTCTGTGTTTGATATTCAGTTCTGCACTGTGTAACCAACAAGTAGTAGAAAGTTGGATGAACAGTTTTTAGATCAGTCATTTAGGAATATATCAGCCATTTCTATTTTAACACTAAATACCAACAAATAAGAGGGTTGGTTTAGATACCAGTTCTGATAGTTGTCATATATTGTATATGCACAAGTCCACTTCTATACATATACCTTTTATAAGTACACTACTCACATTTTTGTAACTATTGTATTAGATTTTTTAATGGGACAACACTGAAGATATGACACTTTGATACAATGTAAAGGAGTTAGTGCGCAGTTTATAAGTGTAAATTTGGTGTTCCCTCAAAATAACTCAAAACACAACCATCAATGTCTAAACTTCTGGCAACAAAAGTGAGTACATACCTCAGTGAAACTGGACAAATTGTCCCCAATTTACCATTTACACTCCACGGTGTCCTGGGACTTGTTAGTGTTACAAGGTCTCAGGTGTGAATAGAGAGAAGGAGTGTTAAATTTGGTGTTATATCTCTCATACTGGTCACTTTAAGTTCAGCATGGCACCTCATGCCAAAGATCTGTCTGAGGATCTGAAAATAGTAATAAAATGTTGTTCTACATAAAGATGGCCTATGCTATAAGAAGATTGCCAACACCCTGAAACTGAGCTGCCACATAATGGCCAAGACCAAAGAGCGGTTTAACAAGACAGGTTCCACTCAGAGCTGGCCTCGCCATGGTCGATTAAAGAAGTTAAGTGCATGTGTTCAGCGACATATCCAGGATTTACAAACATGTAAGGGCTGGCACCTGAACCTCACAGCTTATCAACAATACCAGAATCACATCTAGTTGTTGTTTCTACACAGTGACACAAAGGGCTACGTGTTTGAAAACTGTTTAGGTCTAAAACTCACTTTGTTGCCCATAGCAACCAATCAGAGCGCCCCTCTCATTTTTCCAGAACACTATATGAAATGAAAGGGGAGCTCTGATTGGTTGATAAGGGCAACAAAGTAAGTTTTAGAGACCGTTTTCACAAATGTGGCTCAAGGTGAGCGTACACCTATAAATACATCTAAGTTTGTGGCTGTAACTTTTAAAAATGAGGAACAGTTCAAGGTGTATGAATACTTTTGCAACCCACTGTCTGTATATGTGTATGTGTGTGTGTATATATATATATATATATATATATATATACATTATATATATATATATATATATATATAATATACAACACACGTACACATTTATCAATAGTGTCTAACTCGCTGTGTGAACATACCCTAAGGCAGGGGTGTCAAACTGCGGCCCTCAGCTGTTGGGAAACTACCACTCCCATGATGCCCACGGTTATAGATTATACAAATGCATGAGGGCCGCAGTTTGACACATGTGCCCTAAGGACTATGCTGTAACTGTAACTTTATAACGATTTGTTTAATCAAACATTGTATTAAATCAATAAATGTATCCAATCTTTGCACCATATTCAATGGTATCTGCACAGGCCTTTTCTATGGTTGTAGCGATTATTGACTCGTTGTGTACTTATTTTTATATTCTACCTTATTACAACCCATGAAAAGTGGCAATAGAAAAGATTGAAAAGCCCCAAGTAAGCTTCTTTATTTACCAGGATATAATAAAAAAAAAATCTGGTCCATAAAAGGTCCTCAAATGAGGGAAGTACAACCTCAGATGAAGAACAAAAGATGGAAAATTATACTATGTCATTATTTAACGAAAAGGTGAAAATGCAGAAAAAGAATGTGTGTGAAAAATGAAGTACACAGTTACTGCTTCCATAGAAATTGGGTAAGTAAAACCCAGGTGCTGTTAATCAAATGTCCTTGATTATATGATCATCATGTAGTTTGCTGGTCTGGACCTTTCAGGAGTGTGTTAGTACAATGCCAAGGAGGAAAGACATCAGCAGTGACCTTAGAAAAGCTTATTGCTGCTCATCAGTTTGGAAAAGGTTATAAGGTTTATTTGAAATCCATTATTATACAGTGAGAAAGATTATTCACGAGTGGAAAAACATTCAAAACAGTCCTCACAGAAGTGGATATCCCAGAACATTTACCCCCAACTTAAGACATTTTAAATATAAATTGCAAAAAAAAAAACAAAAGCTACATTTCAGGATCTACAGGCTTTAGTTAGCATGTTAAATATTGACGTTCATGACAATGCAATTAGAAAATAACTGAGCATGTATGGCTTGTTTGGAAGGGTTGCCATGAGACAGCCTCTTCTTTCAATAAAGAACATGGCAACAAGACTTTAGTTTGCAAAGTTTCAACTCCTCGAACTACAAGACTTCTTAAATAAAGTCCTAAGACATAGGAAAACAAAGTAAAAATGTCTGGCCATAGTGCACATCCCCACACTAAAAACATATCGGAACAAACACCTAATTCCTACTGTCAAGCATGGTGGTGGAGGGGGTGATGATTTGGGCTTGTATTGCAAGTATCCTGGTGCATAGTTATTGAGTTGACTATGAACTCACCTGCATATGAAAGTTTTCTACAGTCAGGCCACCTATCTAGCAGCTAAATGGTGACTGAAACTGGGTAATGCAACAGGACAATTATCCCAAGAACACCAATAAATATACAAAAAAAAATAGCTAAAAAAAAGATTCAAAATGTTGCAAAGGCCCAGTCAAAGTCCAGACCCTAACCCAAGTGAAATGCTGTGGCTGGATCTTAAGAGATCTGTGCATACATCAGGGCCATTCCTAGAGGCGGGCGATCCCCTGGGGCATGGAGCTGTGGAAGCCCAGCCTGCTACCTGCTCTGGACGCTGATCCCTCACATATGGTGGAGGATGCGGGCAAACAGACTTAGAAACACACACACAGTTTCTGCAGCAACTGAAAAACCATTGCTAAGGGCGACAACCGTGGAAAAGTGCCTGGATCGTGCTAGAACCTTATGTCCTGGATAAAAGCAGCAGCTGCGCAGCAGTCACAGACCGCCAAGATGGATGAGCTTCTGAAGCAGCTGATGCAAGCGAACAGTAGCGTCCAGTTGATGACCGCAAACCAGCAAAAGGTGTACGAAGAGGCCATGCGTGCTCAGGCAGAAACCAACGCCCTGCTGATAGAGGCTAACCGAGTCGCCCTACAGGAGCAGCAGCACATCAACAAGCAGCTCCAAGAGCAAGTCCTGGCGGTGGCGCAAAGTGTGTAGAGGACGCCAAGCTCGCTTCCCGCCGCTCGAGAGAGTGGCTGAGCGGGAGAAGTTGCCAGTGGCCCAGTGGGTTGAAGTTGTGGCGCCTTTTCTAACTGGAGAGCCCCAGAAGGCGTTTTTTGACCTTAGCGAACAGGATGCCCTGGACTATGTCAAATTAAAGGGCAATCCTGGCTCGTTTGGGGTTGAAAGGGGGTTGGGAAAACCCTTGTTTTCCCAGACTTCACAGAGTACGACCGGTTCACCGGTGAAAAATGCTGCAACCGAAGACTACACCTCCCCAAGATGGGGAGAAAGTGATCCGGGGAAAAGTTTGTTTCCTTTTTCCCTGGGAATCCACGCTGGGTGGACAAGGCGCCCCAAATGCGACTCGTTGAAGGCAAAGGCCACCGAGGATTTACTCCAGAGGGCTCCCCCCTTGGACGACCATCCCCGGGAACAGCAAAAACGTCCAACCTCCATTTAAAACTGTTCCAGGGGTAAGGGGGGTAAAAAATGTCTCTTAGGGAGGTGGCTCAGGAGGTGACAAAACGGGAGAGACTGGGGCCCAAATGTCACTCTATCCCCACCAAGACACAAGGGGAAACGGGACCGCATAAAGGTGCGGCGTGTCTGAACCTGGGCAATTGCGCAATTGCCCTTACAGAGAGACAATGGGAATGTGACTCAGCCAGGGGGAGGGCCTGTTCCAAGGCCATTTTTCTCACAAGACTGTGTTACAGACTGACCCCCAATTAGTCACATTAAAAACAAAACTATCCTATATAGGCCTTTGGACCTGGGGGGCCTGGTACCCTGGTGCATGCCAGCTTAGAGACCCTACGTCATCAACGGAGATGATAGGGGGCCTGGCACCCCTGGGACACCCAAAGGGGTACCCCACACCTTTTTGAACTCGGACTTCTTGTGGGCGGCCTCCCATGAAGTTTGGGGGGGGTGAGGTCCCTAATCTTGTTCCGGGGGGGATTTCCCCCTGTTTTGGGGCTTGTGCACAAGAAAGGTTTTTTGTGTGGGGAAAAAACGTAATGATGTTTAAGTATGTCCTGCTTTGATCCAGAACCATTTGACCCCGACGCCATGGCTACCAGTAGGGGTACCCCAGAAAACGGTATACTTTTTTCCCCAGCGTTCTGGCAGTTGAGACCGAGGGCAAAGGATGGGTGTTATCCTGACCTTTTAGTCTCAGGGATAATTTGGGGCCGCTCACTTTGAATCCCCCCCTAGTGAAAGCTAGGGGAAAAAGTCAAGGTTATAAATGGGGGAATCACATCCCAGGGCGAATACGTCTTTCCCCACTGGCAGTTTAAACCCGGAGCTCTTTTATTTTGGGGGACAAAGCCAGGGGGGGTGGGGGAGCAGCTGGTAGTGCCCCCGCCTTTTTCGGAAAATGGTCTTGGACCTCGCACACAAGCACGTGCTAGTGGGTCATCTGAGCAGCGAAAAGACAAAGGAGCGCATCCTCCACAGATTTTTCTGGCCAGGGGTGCATGGGGATGTAAAACGGTACTGTGAGTCCTGCCCTCAGGGCCACCTACCAGCTCCCTTGCCCCATTACAGGAGTCCCCTGGTACCATTACCTATAATAGAGGTACCATTTGAGAGGATCGCAATGGACCTCGTTGACCCGATAGTGAAGTCTGCCGAGGCCATCAATATAGATTGGTGATGGTGGACTACGCCACACGTTACCCTGAGGCCATACCTTTGAGGAATACCTCCTCAAAACTTATTGTTAGAGAGTTGTTCCATATGTTTTCCCGTACTGGCATTCCAAAAGAGATCCTTACTGATTAAGGGACCCCATTTATGTCAAAGGTCACCAAGGAGTTATGCAAGCTTCTTAATATTAAGCATTTGCGCACGCCCAGTATACCTCCTCAAACTGACGGTTTTGTGGAAAAAATTTAATAAAACCCTGAAGAGTATGTTAAAGAGGGTGGTCAGTAAGGAGGGTAAGGAAACTGGGACTGTCTATTCCCCTTACTAATGTTCCAGTCGGGAAGTTCCTCAGTCATCCACGGGATTTCTCCCTTTGATTTAAAGTTTATGGCCGGCGCCCCCGGGGTCTTTTGACATTGCCAAAAGAAACCTGGGAGCAAGAGTCTACACCCCACAAGAGCGTAATAGAGCACATTTTCCCAGATCAAGACAGGAAATTTGGCAGTTATGCCTTTTGTCAGGGAACCATCTACAGCAGGCTCAGGAAAGCCAAAGCCGTGTGTATAATAGGTGGCCAAAAGTAAGGAGCTTAACCCGGGGTTTGGGTGTTAGTGTTAGTTCCTACTGTAGAAAGAAAGTTCCTGGCTAATGGAAAGGGCCCAATGAAATCCTTGAGAAAGAAAGAGATGTTAATTATAAAGATACCAGCCCGGTAGACGAAAAGCCGGAACAGATATACCACGTGAACTTAATTAAGCCAGTGAAAGACCGAGACCCTGACTGCGTAGCCACACCCCATAGAGGGGTCCCAAGGTATGTGTATCAAGTCCCTGTCAAAGTCACAGAAACGGAGACCCGAGTTAAATCCAAAGGAATACGGATGTGTTTTCAGAACTGCCAGGGCTTACTAACCTCATAAAGCATGACAATTGTCACCGAGCCAGGGGGAAAAGTTAACTTGAAACCTTATCGGGTACCAGAAGCTCGTAGGCGACAATATCTGAGGAGGTTAAAAAATGTTGGACCTTGGGGATTGAGGATCAGAAGCATGGCAGTCCAATAGTGCTCCATCCAAAACCGGATGGCTCATTACGCTTCTGTAATGATTTTCGGAAGCTGAATGAGTATCCAAATTTGACGCATACCCAAGCCCAGAGTGGACGAATTAATTGAGAGGCTGGGTCACGCTAGATAATTTCTCCCCGCTCGACCTTACTAAGGGTTACTGGCAGGTCCCCCTGACAGATAGGGCCAAGGAAAAGACGGCTTTCTCCACACCAGATGGACTGTTCCAGTACGTCTGCCTACCGTTTGTTGTGCATGGGGCCCCAGCCACTTTCCAAAGGTTGATGGATGTCGTCCTTAAACCCCATCGTCGTTATGCATCAGCATACCTAGATGATATAAAAATTCTTTAGCGAGGACTGGGACAGCCATCTACCTAAGGTACAGCGGTACTTAACTCCCTTAGAGAAGCGGGGTTAACAGCTCCCCTAAGAAGTGCGCCTTGGGTCTAGAAGAACCCCGAACCAAAGGATACATAAGGCCACAACCCACAACCAAATGGCAGGTGAGGGCCTTTCTAGGTATTGTTGGTTATTATCGCAAGTTCATCCCAAACTTTGCAACTATAGCAGCCCCACTAACAGATCTGACGAAAAACAGCAAGTCTGTGATGGTCACGTGGAACCCGGAGGCAGAGAGTGCCTTTCAGGTGTTAAAGCTTACTCTTTGTAAAAAGCCAGTCCTGATTACCCCAAACTTTAAGAAGGAATTTGTTGTACAGACAGAGGCGTCTGATGTGGGACTGGGTGCAGTGCTTTCCCAAGAGGTAGATGGTGAAGGGCACCCAGTCACGTATTTAAGCAGGAAACTCACACCGGCAGAGAGGAACTATAGCCATAAAATGGGCCCTTGAGTCCCTCAAGTATTATTTATTAGGTCGTCACTTTCGGTTAATCACAGACCACGCTCCATTGACTTGGATGTCTCAAACTAAAGAGCGAAACGCAAGAGTCACCAGATGGTTCCTGACACTGCAAAATTTTAGTTTCTCTGTGGAGCACAGGGCAGGGAAACTACAGGGCAATGCTGACGCGCAGTCAAGAATACATTGTTTGGTGGCTAAGTGTGTCCAACCCCACAGGCTCGAACAGAGGGGGAGGGTATGTAAGACAGTGACAGTTGGAGTGGTGGAGGGAAGGCATATTTCCCCAAGAAAAGCTGTCATATGCGGCCTTAGGTAAGGTATGGACCAAATACGTTCACCGAGTGGCCTGGCTCGGTGAAGGAAGCCGACAATTCCTCGTGGTGTCATAGTTATGACCGTGTAGTATAAGCGGTTCCAGTCTGCTTTATCCGGGTCGGCTTTTCTGGAGCGGTCAAAGAGATGGGTGGGTGACCACTCCCACGCACCAGGTGAGGCTGGTGTCAGGCCTATAAAGCCTGGGTCTGCAGGCCTGTCATGGCTGCTGGTGTTTGCTGGAGCCACATTGTGATTAGCTCATGCTATTTATGTTTGCAGCTTTGCCAGGTCACTTAGTGTGTCTCCTGGTAAGTTTGGGTCCGCCTTTGTGTATAGTTAGTGCTCAGCCGAGCAGGTTTTGTTTTACATTTTATGCCTGAAGTTAAGGCCGTGTTTTTTATACATTTATCATATAAATAAACCCAGGCACAGCCTGGACTTGAACTTTACCTAGTGTGTCACTGTCTGTGGAAGCCCAGCCTTCTACCTGGGCTCTGGATGCTGATCCCTCACACTAGTTTTTTTACAGAAGACTCCTCCATTTTGATTTCAGTTTTGTTAAACAAATACTTATCTGGTGTAATTTGTCATGTGTTTTTGTTAATCTGAGGTTGTATGTTTCCTTATTTTAAGACCAGATAAGGATCATATGTTTTCTTTTATTGTGTCCATATACATAAAATCATATAAATCAAAGAGGTTTTACTTTCTTTTTCTTATCACTATAATAGTTTTTCTTGTTTTTCTTTATTTGGTACCATGTTTTGGAATGTATATGTTAGTAATTAATATTTTGATATAATTGTATACTTTCTATTTTACTTATGCCATTAAGGGCTTGTTCACACGACATTTTGCCGATCCGCTTTTGGATCCGTTTTGCGCAAGCAAAGTGGATCCGCAAAATGGATCTAACAATTGTCAGTGTGATTAACATTGCTTTCAATGGCAAAAGCGCATCGCCATTCCCACGGGAGATCGCCGATGCGCTTTTGAGAGCTCTCCTGCGCTGCGCTTTTCAGATCCGCTTTAAGAATTGACATGTCAATTCTTCTTGTGTTCTACGCAAATGAAAGCCCATAGGGAATAATGGAGTGCGCTTTTGGCACCTGTCCAAATGCGCTCCACACTGTGGGTACATATTGCCGGCGCTTTGGTTCCTGAAAGCGCATCCAAAAAGCGCAGGGGGTTAACACAGCTGATGTATCGGAGGTGAGCGGCTTCAGGGGGCTGGATCGTGGGATCGGAGGTGAGCGCCTTCTGCGGGCAGGCTCGTGGGTTCGGAGGTGTGCGTCGGCTGGGGGCTGGATCGTGGGATCGGAGGTGAGCGGCTTCAGGGGGGCTGGATCGTGGGTGAGCGTGGAGAGGGAGAGAGACGCAAAACACAGATTGTTACATTTCTGTTGACACATATATCGGTGTGTCCACCCGGCAGTAAGCAAATACGTGGCTTTGGGGGACGGTTCTGTCTGTGGCTTCTGGATTCGTCCATCCCCCTCAACCACTGACTGGGTGGAAGAATGAACATGTTTTTCAGACCGCTGGCGATGTAAAAAAAACATCTGGCAGAATCCGTTCAGTGGGGACTGCTGAATGGATTTTCTATTAAAGCCCATAAGGATGGTTGACAGTTGGTTTACAGACGCCTTTCAAATCTAAAAACCATCTGTAAACCTGACTGAAAACCATTGCCATGGGAACAAGCCTTAGGCTATGTTCACACGGCTTAAATTTGGACGTATTTCAGTCCGTAATTACGCGCCGGAGTGCGCAAATTACGTCTGGAATACGTCCAAGTCATTACGGTAATCCACAGTTCTCATAGAGAACTATGGATTATGTCTCCTCTCCCTGCTCGGCGAATCCGCCGGGCGGGAAGATAAGTGACATGTGAATTACCCGCGGCGTATATGCAAGTCTATGGGCCGGCGAGGTGCCGGCCCCCCCACACCCGCCCCCGCTCACGCCCCGCCCCCGGCCACACGGCATAATTGCGAGGCGTAATTACGCCCTGCAAATACACCGTGTGAACCTAGCCTAATGTGTATAATATTTGCTGCCTTGTAACTGTTGTACAAAAAAAGTATAATAGGTATACATACATGGCAGTTCTGGAAGCCAGCATGAGCCTTCTTGCTGCCATGGCAACCGATCACCCCCCTGCACTTATGTTGCAGGGGGTCTATCGGAGGTAGGAGTGGTGCACAGCACTGTTCCTCATTCCGCAATAACGCTCCCCGCGGCCGGCCAAACGCCGCCAGCGTCTAAAATATTGACAGGAGGGATGGAGCCAGCTCCATCCCTGCTGTTAGTAACGGCTGCCAACTGTACTGAACAGCCACCGGCTGCCACTATAGAGTACTATCTGAGGCTGGAGTCGGGAAGCAGGAAGCCGACGATGGAGTTTAACACAACCCCTTAAACATCCTATCCCTGCCAAACCCGCCGGCCCCCCCCCACCCTCCTCATGGCTTCCGACAAAAGACCTCCAAGCATCACCCTACTCCAGCCTTCTGCCGCCCATAGACGTTGCAGTCGGACTGTAAGACACACTCCCATTTTCCCTCCAAATTTGGGCAAAAATACAGTATTATTTATATGCATCCATAAAAAGGGTCGCGAAAATGTTTCCGGTAAAAAAAAAACCCCATTCTCCGACATGAAGCGACCCATATGTCCTAGAGGAAGTGTGCGTTGCCGTAAAGTCCCTTGATGACTGCACTAAATCCTTGCCTATTCAAGCACCTGCCCCTGACCCACAGACCAGAGTCAAGATTGGGAAAATGTACTGAAAGCTGATTGTGCCATCCAGTCTGCCTTCCTTCCTAGTCTCCAAGCTTCACATGCTTCCTACCCAACTTGGAGCTCTGATTCAGCCTGCCTGAGAACTGTTATCTCTGATGCGCTTGTGCCGCTAAGCTCTGACGTGCTGTCTGCTGGCAGCACATCCAGCATTACAGTCTGGGACACTTTTTTCCCAGCACTGGCAAGGTCTGTGGTTAACTCCTATACTACTCGCCAGCCCTGTTAACATAGTCGCCAGTCTCTAATCATCATAAAGCCTGCAATTTCCTCCCGCCGCAGCAATCCCCTGAAACAAGACAGACACTCCACAGCATACACTGCACCTCCATGCAGACTCAGTCTCATACAACTCTTCCCATAACAGTTTCAGATATAAAAAAAAAATAAATAAAATTTCACTCACCTTGACGGCTCCAACCACACGTCCCCAGCCAGAGAGCACCACCATCAACCGTCCCAGCCAGAGAGCCGCCTCCAACAACCGCCCAGCCAGAAGAGCTCCTCCATCAACGTCCAGCAGAGAGCGCCTCCAACAACCCGTCCATCCAGAGAGCGGCTCCATCAACGTCCCAGCCAGAGAGCGCCTCCATCATCTGTCCCAGCCAGAAATTTTCCTCCATCATCAGTCCCCATCCCAGGAGAGCGCCTACATCAACGACCCAGCCCAGAGAGATGCCAGTCCATCAACCGTCCCCAGCCAGAGAGCCGCCTTCCATCATCTGACCCAGCCAGAGAGCGCCTTCCACAATCTGTCCCAGCCAGAGAGCGCCTCCATCATCTGTCCCAGCCAGAAAGAAGTGCCTCCATCATCAGTCCCAGAGCCAAGAGGCTACTCCTTCAACCTCCACAGCCAGAGAGCCGCCTCCATCATCTGTCCCACCGAGAGAGCGCCTACCCATCCTCTTCCCAGCAAGAGATCGTCCTCCACAACCGTCCCAGCCATAGAGCGGCGCCTCCATCAACCGTCCCCAAGCCAGAGAGCGCCTCCATCATCAGTCCCAGCCAGAGTGCGCCTCCTCATCTGTCCAGCCAGAAAGGTGCCTCCCTCATCTCTCCCATCCAGAGAGCGCCTCCATCAACCGTCCCAGCCAGAGAGCGCCCTCCAACAACAGTCCCCAACACCAGCCAGAGAGCGCCTCCAACCAACATGTCCGCAGCCAGAGAGGCGCCTCCATCAACCTGTCCCAGCCAGAGAGCGCCTCCATCAAACCGACCCCAGCCAGAGAGGCGCCTCCAACAACCGTCCCAAGCCAGAGAGCGCCTCCCAACATCGTACCCGAGCCAAGATCGCCTACCATCAACAGTCCCAGCCAAAAGGCGCCTCCACATCTGTCCCAGCCAGAGAGCGCCTCCAGCAACCTTCCCAGCCCAGAGAGCTCCTCTCATCAACCGTACCCAAGCCAGAGAGGCGCCTCCAACAACTGTCCCAGCTCAGAGAGCGCCTCCATCATCTGTCCCATCCAGAAGTGCCTCCTGCCAATCTGTCCCAGCCAGAGAGCGCCTCCATCATCTGTCCCAGCCGAGAGCGCCTCCATCAAAACAGTCCCGAGCCATAGAGCGCCTCCATCAACCGTCCCACCAGAAGCAGCCTCCCATCAACCGTCACCCCAAGCCAGAGAGCGCCTCATCATCTGTCCCAGCCAAGAAAGCGCCCTCCATCTACCGTCGCCCACCAGAGACTTAATCCTCCATCACCTGTCCGCAGCCAAGACTGCCCCAACTGCCCCATCACCTTCCCAGCCCGAGACTGCCCCCATCACCTGTCCCCAGTCATAGAGCCCGTCCATCAACTGTCCCAACAGCCAGAGAGCGCCTCCATTCAACTGCCTCATCCAGGGAGTGCCTCCATAACAACCCTGTCCCCAGCCGAGAGCGTGCCCTTTGCCTCCATCAAGCTGTCCCAGCCCGAATGCGCCTCCATCATCAGGCCCACCAGAGAGCTTCTCCATCACAGTACCCACATCCATAACAACTAACTGTCCAAACTGGTTAGCTAACACTAAAGCTCTTGCTTTCCTCATCATTCGCTTATCTCCATACTCCTCACACTACTGCTATATCCCCCCAAACTCCCTCCTGGTACATGAACGTCTACAACTCCCCCTGCATTCTAACCCTCGAACACCTGTCTGCCGCCACCAACCACATTCCCACACTGTTAATGCACTCCGCACCAAACAAACCCTCTCAAACTACAGTCTAATCCTAATCCTACTGGCCACCTCCTACTCACCTCTCACTGCTCCTTCAGCTTTCCGGGAACATATCCCCCAACCACAGGGCCCCCCGATCAAAATTCCACCATAAGTCCTCTCAGCGTCCTGAACAGACTTCACGCACCACTACTAAACTCCGCAAAATCCCATTCAACCAGATACACATCCCTCTGACCCGTCTCTCGCCCCCCCCCCACCCCATAACAACACCTTCACCTTGGCATGCTCTCTGAATGCGGCGAAATCCTGTATGTAATAAACGCTCTCATACATTACATGACTTGTTCATCTCACGCGAAACCTACACTTCCTTTGGTCTGACTGAGAAAACCTGCAGACCCACTCTGACACAGACCACCCCCTTCCCCCTGCCGCACTCTCTTTTAGAGCCCTCCAACTACCCACATCAATTACAACTCCTCGCCCTGGTAACAAGCCATGAAGGAAGCCGTCGGCCTCCTCCATGTCTGACAACGAGCAGCCCTCGCTTTGTCCCCCGCTCCGAACTCTCTCCTACCCTCACACTCCTTCTCCATTGAAGTTGCAGCTCATTCCCGCATCTACCGCCCCCTTCCGACCCCCTCCAATGCTGTTTTCTACCGACCCGCCAGCCCTGACCACTAGCCTTTCTTTGACCTACTTTGCTTCCAGTCCCTCTCGGCTTCTCCACTTCTTTTTTCATTCCACCTAGACATCCTCACCCCCCTACTATCATTCATGGGAGACCTCAACATCCCAATCGACACACCCACCCCACACTGCTTCCAACAAACTTCATTCACTCTGCTCCTCCGTTTCAAACTCTCCCAAAGGACCCTCAAGAGAGCCACTCACAAAGATGGACACACACAGACCTATCTTCACCCCTTACCCGCAGTATGCAATGCCTGTCCCTGACTCTTCCCCCTATCTGACATCTATACCTTCACACATTATTCAAGAAACCCTATCTCTGAAACCACATGAACCAGCTTGACCTCACCACTATCCTTCACTCCCCACCTTCTCCTCTGTCTCCTCCTGTCCTCATATCCATGAACGATCAACCCCTTCCCAAAGCGTGGAAACTCTCAAAAAACCCTCAGCCCACCACACCACACTCTCAACTGACTCTCTACAACACCTCTTATATACCACTATCTCCTCATTCAATGACCCACCCAATACGCAGACCTACAGCACTGATCTACAACCTAATATACACATCATCACCTTGCCCCTCATGACTCAGATTCTCACCTCACAACACACAAGCAGAACCCCGCAAAATCGAACAGACAACATACGCCTGGCAACACAAGACACTAACCTCAAAAACGAGCTAGACGTCGCTCCAGAATTGCCTGGAAACTGCCGCGCTGTGAAGAATAAAACTCACTCCACTGTTATGACTTTGCATAGATGAACAAAAACTCCACGACGATGCATACTTTCAAGTACCGTACACTCGCCTCAGCCAAACAGAACTATTCTTCACCACTCTTCATGAGTATCTCCCTTCCCCCACATCACCCATACAAATAAAATCAAAACCATGCAACCATCTTCTCACGTCGCACCTACCACCGTCCAATACCACACCACACCTCCGACGCCCCATCACCTCCTTTCAGCAGATGAACTATTAGCCATTTCACCTATTACATTTCACTTCCTCCCAAAGATCAACCTTCATCAGTGAAAGCTCAGCAGCCCGCAGTCACTCACACCACCCTCCCTTACCCTGCTCGCATACCAGCTCCTTACCTACTTCGCGCTCTTCTCCTTCCCCCATAACTTTTAAGCTTCCCCACTGATTACACACATGAAAACTCTCCCTCCTTACTGTCCAAAACCAACCATCACTAAAATACCTGTAGTCTTGAACCCACTTGCCATCCCAGCCTCTCCCAGCTCCTCAGTGTTCTATCATCCCAAGCACTCACACATTCCATCTCCATTAATCAAAACCTATCACGATATACGCTTCTGGCATCTATTCCCTTCTTCCTTTAAACAAGCTACTAATCAGCTAATCAGTACCAATCCTAAAAAAAAAAAAAAACAAGCCACTATACTCATACCCCTCATCACGGTCCACACTATCGCCCCACATCTCACTGCTGATTCCACTTTTCGCTTCCAAACTCCTCGTAGCAGCACGTACTATCTTCAGTACGGTCCCTCACCCCCCACCGATCACCCTCCTAACTCTCTTCTTGAGACTCCAACCTACAATCTTGTTTTCTTTCTCGACCCACCACTCACTCTGTACCCGCACCGCGAAACCTAACTAAAATCGTACCCGAAGATACTCCCTGCCTCTAAAACCAAAGTCCCTATGATCAGTAGACTCTAGCTAAAATCCTCTGCCACTACTACTTGTTGGCTCCTCCTCATGCGAACCTGTCCCCTCTTCCTTGACACTTGTCGACCATATATGATGAACCCTCTCTGCAACAAATCCCTCTCCTCCACGGCTGCAACACCAGACTGTCCCCTTTACCTGCGATCTCCTCATCAAATCCCACTGAACGGTTATACCCAGACGGATTTCCATAAGATTCAGCGCTCTCATTTCTTCGCCTTCCACATTCCCTCCCACCGGCCTCTCTCTGAATGGATGTCCCACAAGGACAGATCTGGGCCACAACTACACTCTCTATCTACAACACAACCCTTGGCCGTCGTTCAGCTCATAGCCACACATGCTTTCCATTACCACCTGTATGCAGATGAAACCCAACTCAACATCTCTGGCTGTCCCAACCAGATGTGTC
The DNA here is from genome assembly GCA_025379985.1 of Phyllomedusa bahiana. Taxonomy (NCBI): domain Eukaryota; kingdom Metazoa; phylum Chordata; class Amphibia; order Anura; family Hylidae; genus Phyllomedusa; species Phyllomedusa bahiana. The sequence continues at coordinate 86,393 of JAODAL010012543.1, forward strand.
ACTCCTCTCTACTCTCATAAACACTCCAGGCCGATCCCCAGACAGCGTCTGTCCTACCACCATTTCCTCCTTCTTCTCACTTACACGTCTCACCTACAAAACTAAATGTTGGAGAAAAACACAAACTCATCATCTTTCCCACGCATCCAACTCACCCCCACCGCCCCTGATGCTCTTCCATTACAGTCAAACAAGAACGGCTCACACTTCACCGGTTACCCCACAATTCCGCAGTCTTGGGTAACTCCTAACTCTGCTTTATCTTTCAAACCACACACAATCCAATCCCTCACCTCTGCCTGCCGCCTCCACCTTGATAAAACTCTCCCTCGCATCCGCCATTCCTTCACTTTCCTACTGGCCTATGACACTAACAAAAATCTGTTCCATGTAAGCCCTTGTCATCTCCCAATCCCGCCTAGACTACTGCACACATCCTTCTCGAAGCATCTGCCATCAAGCACCTTCTCGCTTCCCCCTCCAATCCATCCTTTAACATCAGCTGCTGCCCGTCTTATCCACCTCTACCTCCCATCGCACAACTCTCTGCCGCTATCTCCTCTCCTCCTCACTACTGGCTCTCTCCCCGTTCCATCCAAACCCTTCAACTGCTTCCCATTTGCCCAAGCGAAATCATTTCAAGCTACTAAACCCAAGACCTAACAAGGCTCTTCATGACTCTGCCCCCGCCCTCCCATACAACTCTGCCCTAATTTCCCAATATCTCCCCTCATCTGTCAACTCTCGCTCCCAGCATGAGAAAAACTACCATCTCATCTCTTCTATCCCCTTATCAAGCAGACTCCTCCACCACTAACCGTCTTCAAGACTTCTCCCGTGCTTCACCCACACTCTATGGAACTCACTGCCCCAACACCATCAGACTCTCCTCCACTTTCTCTTCACCACTTCAAAAGTCAACCTTGAAAACCCATTTCTCCAGGCTGCCTATAACCTTCACTAAAACTTCGTCACAAACTTCCTACACAGACAATGTCTGCCCCCTCACCTCTCTGTCTCATTCCTTTCCTTTCTTCCCCTCCCTCTTCTTCCTCTTTCTTCGTCCCCCACCTTGTAGAATTGTAAGCCCTTGCGTGTAGGATCCTCTCTCCCTCTTTCGTGCCAATTGTCATTATCCCTTATCACTGTACTCGTTTGACTTATGTCATTGTATGTAACCCCCTCGAATGTACAGCGCCCTGGAATCAATGGCGCTTTAAAATAAATAATAATAATAATAATAATAAATGGACATATGAGTACGTCCTGGAGATCGTGCAGGATTACAAACGAGCCCCACACGATCACAACATGGGACCAGCGGTAAATTTAAAAAAAAACCAATCAAAGAATTGTGATTTTTGTTCATCCCACAGCACATAAAATGGAATAAAAAGCGATCAAAAACTTATAGAAACGCCAAAGTTGTACTAATTAAAACATCAGTTCATCCCGCAAAAAAAAGTCTTTACACAGCTCTGTATATGGAAAAATAAAAAGTTATCAGAAGACAAATATTGTTTTAGACAATAAAAACACTTTTTTTTAAAGCAGTTCAACATTAAAAAAAACATATATAAACTGGGTATCACCGTAATCGTATCAACCCACAAGGTAACTAACTTATCACATATACTGCATGGTGAGTGCTGTTAAAAATAAAAACACTACTAGTATTGCAGTATTTTCTTTAACCTGCCTTTCAAAAAACAGATTTAAACTGATCAAAAAGACGTGTCCCCCCAAAAATGATACCAATAAAAAACAACAACTCATCCCACAAAAAACAAGCCCCTACACATCTCTGTACACAGAAAAATAAAACACTTATGCATCTCAGACTATAGTGATGCAAAAACGTGTTTTCCTTTTTGAATAAAAGTGTTTTATTGTGTAAAAGCAGTAAAATACAAATTGGGTTTCGCTGTAATCATATCCACCTGCTGAGTAAAGCTATAATGTAATTTATACTGCACAGTGACCGCTGTAAAAAATTAAAAAACACTACCAAGATTGATGTATTTTGTTTTAAATGCCTCACAAAAACTTAATAAAATGTGATCAAAGTGTAATATGCACCTCATAATGGTACCAATAAAAACGTCAACTCATCCCACAAAAAAAAGCCCATAATCAGCTCCGAATACAGAAAAATAAAAAAGTTTTAGCTGTCCGAATAGGACAAAATAAAAACGCATTTTTTATAGACAAATTTCTATTGTGTAAAAGTAATAAAACATAAACTATGTAAGAATGATATCATTGCAAATGTACCAACAAGCATAATAAAGTTGTCATGTCATTTACACCAGGGGTCCCCAACCGCCGGTCCGCGGGCCGGCACCAGGCCTTAGCACATCCACTGCCGGTCCACGGCGCCGGCTACACCAGTTGCCGGTCGCCCGGTGACTTTAATCCGGGCGGTCGGCATCTTCTCTGCGCGGCCGCTGTAATCCAGCCGCGCAGGGATAGAAGCTGCACACAGCGTGTGGCTGCATTACAAAGAAAGCAGGAGCGGTGCATTACCGCCCCTGCTTTCCCTATTGCTGTAGATGCGGCGCTCACTGAGCACCGACTCTACAGATCAGCGGCGCAGGGAGTGTGATGCACCGTGACGTCACACCCCCCACGCCGCTCGGTGCTGTCGGATGTCGGCTGCTGGGAGGAGGAGCTCGGCCGAGGATCCGGGAAAGGTGAGTGACTTCATTACTACTGGGGCAGCTGTCATTACTACTGGGGCAGCTATCTATTACTGGGGCAGCTATCTATTACTGGGGCAGCTATCATTACTACTGGGGCAGCTATCTGTCATTACTACTGGGGCAGCTATCTATTACTGGGGCAGCTATCTGTCATTACTACTGGGGCAGCTATGTATCATTACTACTGGGGCAGCTATGTATCATTATTACTGGGGCAGCTATCTGTCATTACTACTGGGGCAGCTATCTATCATTATTACTGGGGCAGCTATCTATCATTACTACTGGGGCAGCTATCTATCATTACTACTGGGGCAGCTATCTATCATTATTACTGGGGCAGCTATCTCTCATTACTACGGGGAAGCTATCTATCATTAAATACCGGGGCAGCTATCTATCCTTACTACTGGGGCAGCTATCTATCATTACTACTGGGGCAGCTATCTATCATTACTACTGGGGCAGCTATCTATCATTACTACCGGGGCAGCTATCTATCATTACTACCGGGGCAGCTATCTATCATTACTACCGGGGCAGCTATCTATCATTACTACCGGGGCAGCTATCTATCATTACTACCGGGGCAGCTATCTATCATTATTACCGGGGCAGCTATCTATCCTTATTACCGGGGCAGCTATCTATCCTTACTACCGGGGCAGCTATCTATCCTTACTACTGGGGCAGCTATGTATCATTACTACTGGGGCAGCTATGTATCATTACTACTGGGGGGCAGCTATCTATCATTACTACTGGGGCAGCTATCTATCCTTACTACTGGGGCAGCTATCTATCCTTAATACTGGGGCAGCTTTTGTTATCATTACTAAATGGGGGAGCTAAACTATCCTTACTACTGGGGCAGCTATGTATCATTACTACTGGGGCAGCTATATATCATTACTACTGGGGGGCAGCTATCTATCACTACTACTGGGGGGCAGCTATCTATCATTACTACTGGGGGGCAGCTATGTATCATTACTACTGGGGCAGCTATGTATCATTACTACTGGGGCAGCTATGTATCATTACTACTGGGGGGCAGCTATCTATCACTACTACTGGGGCAGCTATCTATCATTACTACTGGGGCAGCTATGTATCATTACTACTGGGGCAGCTATGTATCATTACTACTGGGGCAGCTATCTATCACTACTACTGGGGCAGCTATGTATCGTTACTACTGGGGCAGCTATCTATCATTACTACTGGGGCAGCTATCTATGTATCATTACTACTGGGGCAGCTATCTATCATTACTACTGGGGCAGCTATCTATCATTTTTACAGGGGCAGTCATCTATCATTACTACTGGGGCAGCTAGCTATCTATCATTACTACTGGGGCAGCTATCTATCATTACTACTGGGGCAGCTATCTATCATTACTACTGGGGCAGCTATCTATCACTACTACTGGGGCAGCTATCTATCTACCATTACTACTGGGGCAGCTATGTATCATTACTACTGGGGCAGCTATCTATCATTACTACTGGGGCAGCTATCTATCACTACTACTGGGGCAGCTATCTATCACTACTACTGGGGCAGCTATGTATCATTACTACTGGGGCAGCTATGTATAATAATTACTGGGGCAGCTATCTATCCTCACTACTGGGGCAGCTATGTATGCATCATTACTACTGGGGCAGCTATGTATGCATCATTACTACTGGGGCAGATATGTATTATCACTACTGGTTCAGCTATATATGTATTATTACTACTGGGGCAGCTATCTATGTGTTATCACTACTGGGGCAGCTATCTATGTATCACTATCACTACTGGGGCAGCTATCTATATATGACTATCACTACTGCGGCAGCTATGTATCACTATCACTTCTGGGGCAGCTATGTATCACTATCACTACTGGGGCAGCTATATATCACTATCACTACTGGGGCAGCTATCTTTGTATCACTATCACTACTGGGGCAGCTATCTATGTATCACTATCACTACTGGGGCAGCTATGTATCACTACTGGGGGCAGCTATGTATCACTATCACTACTGGGGCAGCTAGCTATCACTATCACTACTGGGGCAGATATGTATCACTATCACTACTGGGGCAGCTATCTTTGTATCACTATCACTACTGGGGCAGCTATCTATGTATCACTATCACTCCTAGGGCAGCTAGCTATCACTATCACTCCTGGGGCAGATATGTATCACTATCACTACTGGGACAGCTATCTATGTATCACTATCACTACTGGGGCAGCTATGTATCACTATCACTCCTGGGGCAGCTATCTATGTATCACTATCACTCCTGGGGCAGCTATCTATGTATCACTATCACTCCTGGGGCAGCTATCTATGTATCACTATCACTACTGGGGCAGCTATGTATCACTATCACTCCTGGGGCAGCTATGTATCACTATCACTACTGGGGCAGCTATGTATCACTATCACTACTGGGGCAGCTATGTATCACTATCACTACTGGGGCAGCTATGTATCACTATCATTACTGGGGCAGCTATGTATCACTATTACTACTGGGGCTGCTATGTATCATTATCACTACTGGGGCTGCTATGTATCACTATCACTCCTGGGGCAGCTATGTATCACTATCACTACTGGGGCAGCTAGCTATGTATCACTATCACTCCTGGGGCAGCTATGTATCACTATCACTACTGGGGCAGCTAGCTATGTATCACTATCACTCCTGGGGCAGCTATGTATCACTATCACTACTGGGGCAGCTATGTATTACTATCACTACTGGGGCAGCTAACTATGTATCACTATCACTCCTGGGGCAGCTATGTATCACTATCACTACTGGGGTAGCTAGCTATGTATCACTATCACTACTGGGGCAGCTATGTATCACTATCACTACTGGGGCAGCTATGATTTTCTATCAACTACTGGGGCAGCTATGTACACTATCACTACTGGGACAGCTAGCATGATCACTATCATTACTTGGGCAGCTATGTATCACTATCACTACTGGGGCAGCTATGTATCACTATCACTACTGGGACAGCTATGTATCACTATCACTACTGGGACAGCTATGTATCACTATCACTACTGGGGCAGCTATGTATCACTATCACTACTGGGGCAGCTATGTATCACTATCACTACTGGGGCAGCTATCTATGTATCACTATCACTACTGGGGCAGCTATGTATCACTATCACTACTGGGGCAGCTATGTATCACTATCACTACTGGGGCAGCTATGTATCACTATCACTCCTGGGGCACCTATGTATCACTATCACTACTGGGGCAGCTATGTATCACTATCACTACTGGGGCAGCTAGCTTTGTATCACTATCACTACTGGGGCAGCTATCTATTTATCACTATCACTACTGGGGCAGCTATCTATTTATCACTATCACTACTAGGGCAGCTAGCTATGTATCACTATCACTCCTGGGGCAGCTATGTATCACTATCACTCCTGGGGCAGCTATGTATCACTATCACTACTGGGGGGAGCTATCATCACTATCAATAATGGGGCACTATTATCACTATCACTCCTGGGGCAGCTATGTATTACTATCACTACTGGGGCAGCTATGCATGTATCATTACTACTGGGGAAGCTATGTATGTATCACTATCACTACTGGGGCAGCTATGTATGTATCATTACTACTGGGGCAGCTATGTATGTATCACTATCACTACTGGGGCAGCTATGTATGTATCACTATCACTACTGGGGCAGCTATGTATGTATCATTACTACTGGGGCAGCTATGTATGTATCACTATCACTACTGGGGCAGCTATGTATGTATCACTATCACTACTGGGGCAGCTATGTATCACTATCACTACTGGGGCAGCTAGCTATGTATCACTATCACTACTGGGGCAGCTATGTATCACTATCACTACAGGGGCAGCTATGTATCACTATCACTACTGGGGCAGCTAGCTATGTATCACTATCACTACTGGGCAGCTAAGTATCACTATCGCTACTGGGGCAGCTAGCTATGTACACTATCGCTACTGGGGCAGCTAGCTATGTATCACTATCGCTACTGGGGCAGCTAGCTAATGTATCACTATCGCTACTGGGGCAGCTAGCTATGTATCACTATCACTACTGGGGCAGCTAGCTATGTATCACTATTAGTGTTGAGCAATTATTATCGACAAATTTGAAATCGGCACAGTTTTTATGTTGATCGAAATTTTTAGATCATGCGATAATTTAGGTTAAAATCGTGCATCATCTATTAATATCGCGCCATTTTCGGCGCTTCCTGTCATTTTGGCGGCCAGGGAAATCACTTACAGAATAGAGCAGGGTGAGATGTGTGTGCGACGTCATGACTGGGATGTTATGGTTGCGATTGGGTGGAAAAATCACATGACCCGTTTTTACATAGAACAGCCCTTCCTTTCATGATCATGTCTTCCCGCGTCTCATAGCAGTAGGACTGCGCTCTGCCTGTGTCCAACCCGCCCCAGCGAAATTATTATATTCTTCACAGAGAAAGGGTCTACTGTTAGCTGTGATCCTTACAACTTAGTTAGAAACAGAGATTGGAAGATTTTTTTGTAGTTAGGGAGAGAATTTTAAAGGAGCATCTACCGCTGTAAAATCACAGGAGGGAGTGGGGTGGGGGCCCACGGGGGAACACAGACAAGCTCTATAAAGAATACTGGATATAGTTCACCAAGACTTTGTGTAGACATTGCACTGCAATAGCTTTATTATTAACAGTTTTCTATTGAAATATTTCCTGGATATTGGGCAGCCTGAACTTATATTAGGATACACATCTTTCTAGTAACTGCAGGTCCTCTTTGTTAGGGAAAACCCACTTTTTATTATCAATACTTTTTCAGATAGGTTTCTTTTTTAAATTTTGCCCATTCCCACTTTGTTATATATCCCCCTTTCGGTTAAATTAGAATCCAGCAATTTTTGTGTCAGCAAGGGTTTTGATGTGCCAAAAATACCTTGTATTATCCGAAAAAATTTTTCAGATAGGTTTTTTATTTTTGGCGCACAAACTTTGTTCATGGGGCATTTTGACTTAAATGTGAATATGCAATTTTTTAGTCACCACAGGGTAATGATAGGTGCCAAAAAACCTTTTATTATCCGAAAATTTACGAAAGTGTTTTTTGCACTTTTCCCAGTCCAATTTGTTGTTTGCCCCACCTTGCAGTTAAAATTTGAATCCAGCAATGGTTATTTAACCACAGGTGAATTTTAGGTGCCAAAAAATACCTTTATTTTTTGAATACGACAATGTTTTTTTGAAATTTTGGCACAACAGCTTGTTATTGAGGACCTTCACTTAAAAAGGGAAAACACAATTTTGGTCACCCCAGGTGAAGAAAAGGGCCAAAATACCTTTTATTTCCGAATACATTTTAGAACGTTTTTTTTTCACTTTGGGGGCAGGCCAGTTTGTTGATAGATCTACTTTGCAGTTAAAAATTTAAACAGCAATTTTTTTTTGATTTTAGGGTTTTGAGAAAAACGGATTTGCCATCTTTTAATAAGAGGGCTTTTCCCCTTCCATACCTTTTGAAATTTTTTTATTTTTGAACCTGGACGAAATTTAGGTGGGAAGCGGCAAAGAGGGGGAGGACATGGAGGTGAGGGACGAAGAAGGCTCCTTCCCGTCTGGGGACAACACCATGCCAGCGGATCGTCATTCGGACCCTCAGCCTGTCAGCTGGGGCAGGGCCCGTGAAACTCAGTAACGAACAGCGTCGCCAAACTGTCCTTCAGTGTTTTTGCAACCACATCTTACCTCCGTCCTCCCAGCACGGCCACAAAAGGTCATCAACTCTTTCTCCTCCAAATGAAAAAGCCCAAATGTCAATCGTGTACCCCCTCTT
>JAODAL010012544.1:0-15000 GCA_025379985.1 Phyllomedusa bahiana
TTTGCACAGATGTGCAAGTCTTTTAGACTAGAGTAGCTTGAGCCCAACAGATGAATTTTTAGAGGGTCCTTCTATGTGCAATTTTTTTTGCTATGCACACAAACAGAATGTAGGCTTAACTATAAATGAGGAATAATGTAGCCTAAACATAAACATCAAAATGGCATTCATGCAAGATTCTTTTCCTGCCATATATAGTATGGGCCACATGTATAAAAAACGTTTAACCGTAGGACTCTCTTTGTTGCCCATAGCAACAATGGGACTTATGTATGAAAATTGTCAAGCAGTAATACTGTCTTTGTTGCCCATAGCAACCAACCAGAGCTCAGCTTTTATTTTCCAAGAGCACCATGTGAAATGAAAGCTGGGTTCTGATTAGTTGCTATGGGCAACACAGTTGGTCCTACTGTTAGACAGTTTTCATACATGTGGCTCATTAATGTGTGTACACTACTGTAAGTGTAGTCACTACATATACTACTATATATATTGCCCATCAACTCCTATTGCTATAAAAGTATAACATGTGGCATTGTCTCTATTACAGAACATAGGCAGATACACAGATACAGTTGAAACCAGAAGTTTTCATAGACTATATCAAAAGACACATATGCATGTTTTTCTCACTATCTGACATGAAATCAGAATAAACATCAGTTTCAAGTCAGTTAGGAACCAAAATTATTTATATTTGCCAAATGCCAGAATAATGAGAATTTTTAAGCCATTTTTATTACTTTCTGCAAAGTCAAAAGTTTACATACATTTCATTAGTATTTGGCAGCTTTGCCCTAAAACTGAAATGACTTGGGTCAAACGTTTTGGATATCCTTCTACAAGCTTCTCACAATAGTTGGTAGGAATTTTGGCCCATTCCTCCTGACAGAACTGGTGTAACTGAGTCATGTTTATAGGTTGCTGTGCTCGCACCTACCTTTTCAGCTTTGCCATACATTTTCAATAGGAATTGAGAATCTTTACTTTGTGAGGTCACTCCCAAAACATTGTCTTGGTTATCCTTAACCACTTTGTAAACCATTTTTGGCGTAGCTTCAGGTCATTGTCCATTTGGAAGACCCATTTCCGCCCAAGGTTTAACTTCCTGGCTGATCTCTGGAGATGTTGCCTAAATATTGCCACATAATCTTCTTTCCTCATGATGCCATCTATTCTGTGAAGTGCACCAGTCCTTCCTCTAACAAAACAACCCCACAACATGATTCTGCCACCCCCATGTTTCACAGTTGGGATGGTGTTCTTAGGCTTCCAAGCTTCTCCCTTTTTCCTCCAAAGGTAACAATGGTAAATATGGCCAAACAGTTCAATTTGAGTTTCATCAGACCGCAGGACATGTCTCCAAAAATGTAGGTCTTTGTTCCTGTGTGTATTTGCAAACATTAATCTTGCTTTTATATGTTTTTGTTTGAGTAATGGTTTCCCCTTCCTGCGAAGGGCCTTTCGGGGCCCATGTGTCCGCAAGGGAGGTACAGTGAGCCCTAAATGGACCCGGCCCACTGTCCCTCCTACTTGACGTGCTCCCCTAGGCGGCAGACAGCAACTGGGCGACAACCCCCGCGCTGAAAAATGCTGGGGCCGCAAAAGGAAAAATAGTCAGACAGCCGGGTTCAAACCAAATCAGGAACCCCCAAGCCACAAATCAGAACCAAGGAATAAAGAAACAACCAAGAGCAAACACAAACCCGGGGAGGAGGTAAAAAATCAAGACAAGCCGGGGCCGGAAACAAGCCGAGGTCAGGTACACAGGTAAGCAAACAACAAAGCAATAGAACAGTACAAGGCACCCCAGGAGAATATCGCGAAGCAGCGCTCACTAGCAGGTTTTTAAATGTGATCCCCAATCCCCGGGCCCCCCCTGTAGCTATTGGAGCGGCCCCCGGATCCTCCCATTGGCTGGTGCACTTGCCTCGTTTCAGGAGTGGCTGGGCACCACTCACACAGCCCCCGCAGACTGTCTATCAGGGTTTTCGCTGATCACTGCTGCAGGTTTTCCCCTCCCTGCAAGCCGAGCGCTGCCCAGCCCTGACATCCCCCCTTTTGGAGGGGCCACTGGACCCTTCCCTGGTTAGGGTTTGTTGGGGAACATGGAATTCCCCCCACCAGGTCACACATGGAGGATTTAGCTGGAACCCCCTGATCCTTTCCCCAGGGCCAACCCCTTCCAATGACCAGGTACGAGTGACTTTTGGACTTTCAGAATCCAAAATACGGGCGATTTCATATTTAACCCCCCTCTAAAACAAACCGGAGGAGGTCTAGAGGGGGGAGAACAGGCGAATGTCCCTTAAAAAATTGCCCGGGAACAGCTAGTTTCGAGAGACAGGGGAATTTCAGCCCTTTTTGGGCCCTGGGTTTAAACCACCTCCCGAACCCCCATATGGACTACAAACGGGGCGGAGTTACAGGGGAACTTTTTGCAGTTTTGGGTGGCAAACCATACTTTATCCCCCAACCGCAAACCCTCTAAACAAAGCCGGGGGTCTATCAGAATTTTTTTTTCTGGATGTTCTGGGTATGAACCAAGTTCTTTGAATTTGGGCCCCCACTGTGCACAGATCTTTAATGTAACATCCACCCCCCTTTGGGGTCAGATGATCACTGGAAAAAAGACGCAGCCTTGGGGAAAACCCTAATTACAGTAAAATGTCGAGATCCCCGACAACTACATCCTATTTTTTAAAAGGCAAATTCAACCAACGTAAGTATTTTTTCCCCGTCTACCTGCGACAGATACATAACAACGGAGTTTTTGTGTTACCATTTGATTTACCCTCTCAGTCTGCCCCCAGGGCCTGGGGGGAAGGCAGAGGAGAAGGACAGGGTATACCCAGGGCCCCCGCAAAGGGCTCTCCAAAAACGGAAACGAACTGAACCCCTCTTCCAAACAATATTTTTTTGGTAAACCAAGCAGTTTGACAATGTGTTTGAAAAGATTTTTAGCCAGTTTTTTTTGGGCGACGGCAACCACCCAACAGAACAAGATGGCAATTTTTTCTGAACCGGTCTCTACCCCCCAAATAACCGTTTTTGCCCTCGAAGGAGGGAAAGTCCGTCATTTAAAAAAAAAAATCCATGGAGATGTGGTTCCACTGGACGTTCATGGTACAGGTAGTGGCGCTGCAAAGTACCCCAGGATGACGAGTTCGTGGGATCTTTTGCCCGAGAGCGCGTGAGACTATTTTCACAATATCCACATAGGCTACAACATCACGAGGCAGATGATGGGGCCACCCCCCCCATCCACCCAGTAATTACGAGAAATAAGCTGGACACGTGATGCCCTTGGCGAGCCCCTCGTCCCGGGTCGGCATTGCGCATCCGTGCCCGACTCTGAGCGGGCGCCGCCGTCCTCGCACGCTCGGGTTCCCGGGGTCCCTCATCCCCGCTGCCCTAGCGGGACCCCAAAGATGACTTAGCCTGGCCGACGGCGGTCCACTCTGCCGCCGTCCTTCTCGGTCCCGCCCCGGCGTGCGCGTCGCCGGGCGGTAGCGCCTTAAAGGGAGGCGCGGCGCACTGGCAGTCCTGAGATTTAAAGGAAAGTTAGCCCGGTGAATCTGGCCAGGTGCCGGGTCACTGCTCCTATTTTAGCCCCAGGCCTCTTTCCCATTGGGGCCTTTGCCGGATCTTTAGTGCACATATGCCTATTGAGGTGTAATAGCATTCCAGAAAGCCTTGTCCTTGCCCTACCGTGTACCTGAATACCCTTTAGCTGTACGTTAACCGACCACGATGCCTTCGCCCGCCTGCCCAGACCTTCTAGCCTGTCTACGTCACGAACCTCAGCCCGCCTGTCCTGACCTTCTTGGTGCCATAGTCCCCGACTACTAGCCTGACTGGCCGAATCTGTACCCTCGCCTATCTTGGCCGCCACCCGGCAGGCAAGGCCCCGCCGCCAGTGGTAAGTGACCTGGTTGACTCCCACCGTGGCAAGCAAGTCCATCCCAACTTTGCCGTCGGATCTGGTGAATACCGGGAACCCACTTTAGTTCCACTCCCTGGTTGTGGGCTTTACCCATCGGCCTGCCGTGGTCCAGATGATCCACCGTCCCCAAACCATTACAGTAAATCCCGCCATGGATCCCCGCCAAGGTGTCCTTGTCCGAGCGTCGCCAATAACACCTACCGATCCCAGTCGTGTCAAGCAATCAAAACAGAACTGTCGCACAGTCAAGCGACAGCAATCTCGAGTCAGCTCTCCTCCATGAATGCGAGCAGCGTCATCGCCACACAGCAGCAGCAGTCGCGGACTGCAGTGGATTCCTCCCGTGGCGGTCCGCTTCAGTTTGGTCCTATAGCTCAGCATGTCCATGAGTCCGACAAAGTTTGACAGCGGACCGCTAAAGTCCTGCAGAGGGCTGCATCAACCAGTGCTCAGCTCCTTCATGTGGAACTTATGGCTTGGTCATTTCCCTTCGTAAAATGATCCAAGGTTTGCCTCGGTCAGTCTCCTCTCGGGTAAAGCCCTGTCCAGGGCAAACTCCTCTCTGGGACCGAGGCTGATGGCCGAGTTTAACTGCTGACGCTGGTGACATTTCTAACAGGAAATTCCGGTATTGTCTTCGAAGAGCCTGGCCGCGTGCTTCTTCTTCTGCTGAAACCGCCCTGTTTGAACCTCAACAATGGAAAGCCTCCTTTGTGGGAGACAACGTTGGCCGTGCACTGATTTTTCCGCACACATAGCATATCGTGAGCTGCTTGGAATCGATGCAGCGTTGATGCGCCACGGATTAAAAGAAGGACCTCTACCCAGCACAGATTAAGGATGCCCGGATCCTTTTTTGTGTTCCGCCTACGTTGGGACTCGTACGTCTTCTATAAGCGCGAGAGCTCATCCATTAGGCTAAACCTGATTGATATCCGCTTCGCATGGAGAGTACTGAGGTAGCTCCTCCAAGAGCAGAGAACTCATTACTAGTTCGACGCCCGCCTATGCCGTCCTGCTCCCGGTTTTTCCTACTGGCCTCCGACAGCCTCCTTCCCAGACCATGGGCGCGTTAGGAAGAGGCCAATAAGCCAGTGGATAGAGCCCTACCAGACCTCCGTCAGAACTATACCCGACAGCGGTAAGAGAAAACCTATAATCTCTACTGTGGTCACCCAGAACATCACCTCAGTGAGTATGCATCTCCGTCCGCAGCGACCGGGGGAGATACAGCGTGCACCTAGCTATATCGTGGGAGAGCGTCCCTAGGGGATGCAGTCTCTCTCTCTGTTCGTACCCGTCTGTTCTGAACATACCCGTACCTGGTCAGGCACGAAACCGGAACTCCATGTTCAGAGCTTCAGCCCTTTCTGGACTCCGGTTCGCTGGGAACTTTCTTGGACCTGCGTGGTGTCATCAACCCAATCTTCCCGAGTGTTCTAGTCTCCATAAAGAAAACTCTTATCCCATCTCCTCCGTCCTCAGTGGGGAGATTCCTCAGCGATCTAGGTGCCCGTTAACCAGTACAGTACCACTGTTTGCCTTGTGTCAAATTTTGGGGCACTGCATAAAGAGAGACAGTTCGTTATATGTGTTTAACCTCCTGGTCATCGCTCTCCCATGTTCTCGTTGTCCTATTGGGTCTTTTTCCGGGCTGCAGCAACAGCCCCGGTGCATTACTGGACAGACGGCGGAAGTTTTGCGATGGGGCCCGGAGATGTGACGGTCTTCCGCAGTTTGTTGGCACCTCGCCCGTGCTTACCGCTTCCTCTCGGTACCGTCTAAATCTCTAGCGTGGGGTCACCCCTTGTCATAGTCGTGAGTTTTTTCTGTGTCTTTTTCCGAGAAGCAAGCAGAAACCTTGGCCGCCACACGTCCCATATGACTGCCCGATATGATCGTTCTGCCCTTACCTTGTAATTCCGTCTTCTCGGGGCGGAGTCTACCCCTTATCCGTTTCCTAGACTCAAGCCTATTGTCTGTGTACATCCGTGAAAATCTACAAAAGAAATTTATTCGAAAGTCCTCTCTCTCTTTCCGCGGGAGCAGGAATACTTCTTCATGGTGTAAAGAAGGACGAGCTTTTTATATTTTTTTCCCCCCCTTTACGACCTTGCAATGGACTACGCGGGGACTGAAACAAGGATCACGGAAAAAAACCGGTACCCTCACGGTACTATATTGTCCGGAGCCGAGTGTCTAGCAGGCGCAAGGGGTCTTTCCCAGCTGGATCTGAGAGGGGGCCTACAGATTAGTTCATGGATTCCCACAAGGGCGAATGAGTGGAAGACGGTCCATCAACACCAGAGACGGACCACTTTCGTAGTACCTGGTTTATTGAGCCTTTCGAAGACTCAGTATCTTCGCCTCGGGGCCGACTTCAGGAGTAACTAAACACTTGATGACACCCTTGATCAACTCTAGTACCTGTGTCTTGGTGCTACCATGACGACATCCAGATAATACACCGCTGTAACATATATCTCACTTCGCCATCACGTCCGCCAAGTTGCTACAGCGCCTTACGAGCATAATCACTTGTAAGTCCCAAATTAGGGAGCTCCCACTTCCATCAAGTCAGAGCCTTTACCGTTCCTTGGGGTATATTATCTCGGACCAAGGGCCAAAGGATGTACCCAGCACGTAATCAGCCGTATTTTTCAATTGCCAACTCCCTGGTGGGGCTGGCGTGGCCAAACAACGGTTCCGTGGGGCTCTGCAACTTTTACCGCGGTCAGTTTATTCCCGCACTTCTCCACGCTGGTGTCTCCCATTGTGGCCCTAGACGAGTGAAGAACGCCAATTCCACGGAGCTGGCCCTTCCGGGCCCTGAGGAAGCGTTCTCCAAGCGAAAAAAACTGCCTTGCCTCTGCGACCATCCTGTCCCGCGGCGCAGACCCATCGAAAAACCCTTTTCGCTTTTGTGGAAAAAAAGTATAACGCCTCATCGGTATTTGTGCTGGAGCAGTTCCTTCACTCTAAAAAGGGCCCACAGGCAAAACAGGTTCCACTTGTGTGCCTTTCTTTTTCCTTAAACCTTTTCACAGGCATAGAGGAATTAACACCATTTAGATTCGGAATTGATTAGCCATAAAAAGACTGAGCCCAGGTGAAGAATGGCGATATTTTGCTGGAAGGTCCCGGCATCCCATTTGTACTACTCGGAACATAAAAACCTCCAGTAACCCGTCCAGACTGCCCAGCGACTAATCCCCTCCAGGCTAGTTGTCGCTTTCCTTCTCTCCGCATTTTAATTTTTCAGATTCATTTCCGCCCTGGCCGAGAAAAAAACGTGAAGTGCTGATGCCGCTCGCTCCCTTGCCCTCCGACTTGTGGGTAAAGAAGCGAACCAGGAAGCACAAATTCCCCCTAACGCCTTATCTCGCGCAGATCCCCTTTCGACCTTCCGAACGTCCCACCGTGGAAGACATACGTCCGCCCTTCGTCGTCCTTATGCGAATTCCTGAAGTGGGTTCACTGCTACACGTTTGGTGGCCGGGGCAATTCCGTTGCCCACAAGGACGTTTCTCCTGATTTCGCCTTACTATTGGTGGTCAGGACCTTCGCTAAAGGACGTTAAAGAGTTCGTCCAGGCGTGTACCTTCCTGTGCTCGTCTACAAGAGGCTTCCTCGCCACGGACCTGCATGGTGTTTCCCTCTTGCCACCCACTGCCCATCCCTACGCAACCATGGTCACACGTAGCGATGTACTTCATCACTCGACCTACCCCCGTCGTCGGTAATACCATTGTATGGTGGTGTAACCGGTTATCTAAAATGGCACATTTTGGTCCCCTTCCAGGTCTGCCTCGTTGCTTTTCCGATGCCTTGCCGAGCTAATTTTTTTCTTCCACATTTTATCGTCTTCACGGTCTCGCCTCTCCAAATCATCGTACTTGATCGGAGGTGCAGTTCGTTTCTAAAATTCTGGCGGGGCACTTTACGCTAATAACTCCAGGTGAAGCTTGGACTTCTCCTCCTCGCTTCCACGCCTCAGACGAATTGCCAGGGTGGAGAGAGTGATAGTCAAGTTGTTGGATGTTTAAGCCTGTGCCATTTTCGTGTCTGCACGGCAAAAATGACGTGGCCAACTTACTTCCTTGGGGCTAGGAAAATTTACGTTATAATACCCTAGAGTCAGAGTCCGGCGGGGTGGCCTCTCCCTTCTACGTAGTTGGTAACGGCTTACATCCCCGCACCATCCTCTCCCGCTAGCATCCACGATCCGATGGACCCAGCTTCCTGACGTCTGCTGTACCGGACAAAGGGACTGGTTTGGTCGCCTGACCCGCCAATCCCTGCTCCGTTCGTGTCTGACCGCATAAAGGCGCAGGCAGATAAAAGAAGAAGCCCTCCTCCTGACTTCTCCCCCCCGGTGATTATGTGTGGCTGTCAGCCCTATATGTCCGCCTCAAAATCCCCTCTCTAAACAAACTGGGACCTTCGGCGCGCATTGTAGGAACCTTCGAGGTCCCTTAGTCGTCATAACGCCTGGCCTATAAATTCCGGCTCCGCTCATACCATGCGTAACCCGAACTGCCTTCCATGTCTCGCTAATAAAACCCCTGGTCCTTTAATCCGCTTCTCTCGGTAGAAGCAGTCCATCCTCCATCTGTGGCTGATGCCTCTCATGCATTGTGGTTAAAGAAAGTCCTGGGTATGAGGAGAGGACATATGAGGGGAAATGAATAATTTCTAGTCGTCTGGAATGGGTTCGTGGCCCTATGAAAGATCGTGGGAGCCAGGATGTGATGAACATCCTGGACCGCATCATTATTCAGGAAATTTACTCCACTCTAAGAAGAAATTGGGGACCCAAGTAGAGTGTGGGTGGGTAACTGTGTCAACGGATACCCCTGCAACCCCTCGTACCGGGTCGCAGGCCGATCCGTGCCCCGACTCTGAGCGTGGGCGCGCCCTCCCGCAAACCTCAGGTCCGTGGGTCGCGCTCATGGGTGGCCCCGCTGCCCGGGTCCCCAGTGACTTCACGGTCCCGGCTCCTCTGCCCCGTTCTCGTCTCGGTCCCACCGGGGTGCGGCACGCGCTGGCCCCTTAGGGAGCGCGCAGTCGCTGGCAGTCTGAGATTTAAAGGACAGTGCGCCGGTAATTGGCCTATTTGGCCGGGCACTGCTCCTATTTTAGGCCCAGCCACTTTCCATTGGCCTTTGCCGTATCTTTAGTGCGACATGCTATGTGGGTAAGAGCGTTCAGAAAGGCCATGTCTTGCCTACCGTGTACCGAACCCTTTTGCCTTACGTATACCAGACCACTATCCTTGCCCAGGCCTGTCCCTGTGACCTTTCTGCCTGTCTAATAACGTTTCACGATACCTCAGCGCTCCTTTCCGACCTTCTTTGGCCTGTCCCCGACTACTAGCCCCTGACAGCCGATTCCAGAATAACCTTCGCCAACCTTGGCCCGCCACCGCAGGCAAGCCCCTTCCAGTGTGTAGAGACCTGTGGACTCTCACTCCTGCAGCAAAGTCCATCCCGCTTTGCAGCGGCTCTGGTGAATCCGGGGCCCCACTTAGTTTCCACTCCCTGGTGGGGTTACGCCACGCCTGCGGTGGTCCAGAGGATCACCCCCAACCGTTACATAACTTTTTTTTGTGCCGGGGACCCCCCCGGGATGCCCAGATAACACAGAATCATAAAATTTCTTTTAAAAAATTCATACCGAAATGAGTGGGGACAAAGACCTTCGAAATGGGACAGTTTAACAGTTTTTCATTTCTGGGGGGATTTAACCTAGTGGCAAACCCGGGGGAAAAAAACTGGGGGACAACAGTTCCTTGGGCAATATGGGGTCCCGGACCCCGAGATGGGGGGTGGACGAAGCTTCGGGATAGAGCTCGCCTTTCACATTTTCGAACCAGGTCTTTTAAAAAAACAACAAATTTGAAGCGCGAAAAAAATAATGCCCAAACCCCTTTTACGTGGTTTTAAAAACCTTTTAGCACTCTCTAAAAAGGAAAGATTTTTAGATCTTAAGGACCTACCGATCTGGGCACCCTGGGAAGTGGGCCATTCATCGAAGGCCCACTTAATAGCCAACAACCCTTTTTCCCAACATCAAAATTTCCCCTTTCAGTGGGGAAAAATTTACGTGAAAAAAGGAAAAGGGGCGAAGGTTAGTTTATTTGGGGACCCCTGAGACAAGACCCCCCCTGCGCCAACTAGGAAGATCAACCTCAATGACAAAGGGTTTGCTGTGATCTGTTAAAACAAAAACAGGAGCATAAAAAACATGTTTAAGTTCTCAAATGCATCTATGCCTCAGGTTGCAACTACTGAACCCCCCCCTTTCTTAGTCATGTCATTAAAAGGGGCCGAATTTAAGATAGAAAAAATTAAGAAAAAAAATTTACGTTGTTCGCAAACCCTAGGAAACCGCTGCAGGGCCTTAAGATAAAGGGGGAAAACCAATGAAAGGCCTGAATTTTACCGGGGTCCTCGAATGAATTAGGAGTCAGGATGTACCCAAGGAAAGGCCCTCCTGCCCCCCGAAAACACATTTTAAACTTGACAAACAAACTATTTTGCTTCGGGATTTGCAATACCGCCGTACGTGTTTAAGGGGGACACAATTTTTCCGAAAAATTTAAAAATGTCACCAGGTAAACGCCATACAAAAAAACAATGAGATAAAGGAAACATCTTTAAACCAGGTTCGGGAACACCGCGGGAAAAATACAAACCCAAACGGCATCCCCCAGATACCAAAATGCCCTTTTCAGGGTGTTAAACGCGGTTTTTCACTTTCCCCTTCCCCGGATGCCGATGAGGTTATAGGCCCTTAAGGTCCAATTTGGAAAACCCACTTTTGCCCCTGTTTTTGGGTTTGAACAGATCCGGGACAAAGGGAAAAGGGGTATTGGGGCTTTTTACGTTATTTTTTTTCATTTAACGGTAATCTATGCATGGAGGGAGGCCCCCACCCTTTTTTCCTACAAAAAAAACCCCTGACCCATGGGGACACCGAAGGTCGGATATGCCCTTCGTAAGTTTTCTGCAATATTTTTTTTCATTCTAGTCTTTTGGGCCCCAGACAGATTATTATCCTCCCCTTGGGGAAACCTTACCCCGGGGCAATGGGGCCAAAATGGCACAGTGTAAAAATTATGAGGGGGTAGTACTCCGACGTTTCTGGAAAATATGCGGGCAAAGTCACGGAAAAAAAACGGGAATCTGCTAACCTCAGACCCCCAGTTTTGTGGGAGAAAATTGTCCAAAAACCACCGGGTGTCCCCATTGACTAATTCCCTGAATTCCAGTCAAACACTGGGTATGTTTCTGGCCAGGGCAGCCCCAAAACCACATCAGCGGGCAGCCCTCATGATAAATAGAGTACACTTTTCAGTATGTATGGATCCGACCCCCCTCTCCACTCAGGATTAAAAATGTTGGTTGTGCCCCGAGCTTTGGGGGTGGAGTCATTAGCCACTCCCCGTAGAGGGCAGGATAGCGGTCTCCAAGGTAGGGCCTAAACGTTTGACAAAGAAAGTATCAACAAAAATTTTGAAACTGATCCAGAATCCACAAACGCACCCCCCAAACCAAAGCGACAAGTATGAAATCTTAACTGGGAGCAGCAATTTTTTTATATGATAGAAATACCTGCTCCCTAGGTGACTTCCCCGCTGACCCCAAAGGCCTGGAGTTTTTTTTGGCCCGGGCTTCCGTTTGGGCCTCCCGAAAAGCCGTTCCATCTTCGCCACAGTAGAAGCACCACCCCTGGGTTTCAACGAGTAGTTTTTCGGCATAGCAGCATCGCGGGAAGAAACCCCCCCCTTTTAATGGGCTCCTCCCCGGGGGTTTTTAAGGAAGCAAGGGGTTTTTAGGTGACCAAAGGTGTGGACCACCCGGAGAGGAAAAAACCTTTTCCGACGTCTCTCCCTAAAAGTCTGCCAGACGAAAGCTAGTGCCATGGGGTATCTAAAGTACCAGGGGAGGAAAACCACCAAAAATCCTTCACATGGCACTAACCCTAATCTAAACTGGGATCTTGAGTGGGTCATTCACCCAGACGGAACGGGACCAGCGACAAATTCAGACAAAATTCCTCCACCGTCTTTTTTACCCTGCCTAAGGTGGCAGCTGAGCCTCGGCCCAAGTTTTCCCTTTCCCGGGGCACAAAAAAAATACCCCAAGGCGGCAAAGAAGCTGTTTCCCCAGAAACAGTTCTGGCGCTCAGGCGATAACGAAAAATCCCCCTCCTGCGGGGGGACCCTTGAAAAAGGGGACTAACCATTCCCCCCTTTTGCTCCTATTTCCCGGGTATGTGGGGGAGCCTAAAAACAGGCGAATCCCTCTCTAAATGCCAAAAAGGCCCCCCTGTTGCCCAAACCTGTCAGGAAACTGGATAGGGGGCTCCACAGGAGGGGAAAAGGATGCAGGGGGAACCCGCCTTGGGGTAATTTTCCCGCTGTTCTACCCCCAGCCCAATCCTGGATACCTGGGTAGCCCTGCATCTGTCTACCATAGCTGTCATGGGGTTTTAAGTGGGGTAGGGGGCAGACGGTTCCGGCCTGCGATAATGTTCTCAAGGGAGGTACAGTGAGCCCCACGGAAACCCCCCACTGTCCCTGCCTATTGACGTGCTGCCCCAGGGCGGCAGCGGCAATGGGGGACAGTCCCCCGCCTGCTAAAAAGCGGGCCTCCCGAAGGAAGAATAGTCAGACAGTCCGGGGTCAAACCAAATCAGGAAGCCAAGCCACAAATAGAACCAAGGGGTAAAGTAAACAAGCCCAAAAGCAAACACAATGGGCGAGGTAAAAAATCAGGAGAAAAAGCCGGGGGAAAGGGGAACAAGCCGAGGTCAGGTACACAGGGGAAGCAAACAAAAAAAGCATGCAAGGTACAAGGCAGCCAGGAGGAATATGCAGGGGGCAGCACTCAAATAGCGGGGGGTTTAAAAAGTGATCCCAGATAACCCCCTAGCTGTTGGAGGGCCCGTATCCTCCCATTGGCTGGTGCGACTCGCCTCGTTTTCGGAGGGCGGGGGAATCTGTCACCCACAGCTCCCAGCAGACTGTTATAGGGTGGGGGGTCCTGATCAGCTCTGCAGACTCTTCCTCCCCGGAAGCCGAGCCTTTCCCGCCTGAACAGTTGTACAGTCTTGTTTCCTCTGGTTTAAAGACACAATTACCCCTTCCACCACATTTTTTTACATAGTCTTTTGCTTTTGTTTTTGATGTTGATATGCACATGTCGGACCAAAGCATGTTCATCTTTGAGACACAGAACCCGTCTCCTTTCTGAGTGGTATGATGGCTTGACATTCCCATCTTGTTTGTACTTGCATTTAATTGTTTGTACAGATGCACAAGGCACCTTCAAGTATCTGGAAACTGCACCCAAGGATGAGCCAAATATGTGCAAGTCCAGAATTCTTTTCCTGATATCTTGGCTAATTTCTTTAGACTTTACCATGGTGTTACACACAGAAGTGTGTTTCTGGTGTGCTTAAAATACATCCACAGGTGTGTCTCTACTTAGCTTAGATATTGTCAGAAGCTTCCAAAGACATGACATCATCATATGGGCTGTCCCAAATTGTTTAAAGGCATAGTAATCCTAGTGTATGTAAACTTTTAACATTGCAGAAAGTAATACAAATGCCTTAAAATTCTCTCTCACATTATTCTGCCATTTGGCAAATATAAATAACTCCGGTAATCCTTATTGACCTAAAACAGGTAAGGTTTATTCTGATTTCATGTCCGATAGTGAAAAAAACATGCATATGTGTCTTTTTATTTAGTATATGTAAACTTCTAGTTTCAACTATATATCCTAAAAAGAAAGTTGACTTTGGTCTAGCATCTAATGAAAAAAATAGAAATAAATAAACTTACATTTTAGCAAGTATAATTAAAAAGAGAACTGTATGCTTATAGTCTCGTATCCTTGTGATGCATTTCAAGCCTCTGGGGCTATTAGTCATAGTCAGTGTCAAGTCAAGTCATAGTCAATGACTAAAAGCCTTAGCGGCTTGGAACGCATTAGGAGGATATGAGACTATAAGCATATAGTTCTCTTTTTAATTATACTTACCAAAATGTGACTTTATTTATTCCTATTTTTTTTCCTTGGAAGCTGTACAAACTTCCCTTATTTTTGGATACATTATTTACCTCTTAGTCCGGATGGTTGTACACATTATCCACGTGCGTTTAATTTTCAACTGGAATGGTGGTAAACTACATTTTTGGTTTTTAACTTATTTATAGTCAGATATACATTACGATATGGTGAAAAAAGGTGTATTAACTCATTAGCTGAATTTATGCCAAAAAGACACTTTCAGGATCTGTTGTGGTCAGCCAATTCAAATAAATATGTTAAGATTTCTCAGCACATATGTTACAAGGTATCTACTAAAATGTAAGCTGTCACTTTTATTTCCCTGTGTCTTGGGGATTTGTAGTGAGAATTAAATGTTCCTGGCCATTAAACAGAAGTAAAGGAGTTCTCTGCTTTGGACAATCTTTCCTTGTAAGAATTCTCTTGATACTAAGTTGATCACATTGTGTCCCCTTATTGAGATCCCCCAATCAGTTGAGGAAGTCTGCGAGGAAACCAGTCAGAAAGTGTTGAATTTCCTTGCAACACCACCGCAGGCGAAATGAGGCATTACGCAGTGCCTAATAAAAAATTAGTTGTCTGCTTCATGCACTACAGGTCCTCTGAAGCAGGAGACGTTCTTAGGGCCATATGTATGAAAACTGTTTAGGTCTAAAACTCACTTTTTTGCCCATAGATTACTATGCACAAAAAAGTGAGTTTTAGACCTAAACAGTTTTTTTATACATGTGGCCCTTAGTGACCTCTTCTTTTGCTAAGACATAAGGATACTGAACTGAGGACTCCATTCTGTGAACAAAGAATTACATAATATGGTATATGATAACTGATTTTCTAAAGTGGACATCCCCTGTAAGCATTAGGTGCAGATGGAAGGATTGCACACTTGTGCATGCTTGCACACCATGGATTTAGCACATGACATGGTAGCCACTCATTTCAGTTGTCTGCAGTGGGTACATGGAATTA
>JAODAL010012544.1:20000-94977 GCA_025379985.1 Phyllomedusa bahiana
AACACATTACGCCATAATGGTTTAAAATCCTGCAGTGCCCACAAGGTCCCACTGGTCAAGAAGGCACATGTGCAGGCCTATCTGAAGTCTGCCAATGAACACCTGGATGATTCTGTGAGTGATTGGGAGAAGGTGCTGTGGTCAGATGAGACAAAAATTTAGCTCTTTTGCATTAACTCAACTCGCCGTGTTTGGAGGAAGAGAAATGCTGCCTATTACCCAAAGAACACTGTCCCCACTGTCAAACATGGAGGTGGAAACATTATGTTTTGGGGGTGTTTCTCTGCTAAGGGTGCAGGACTACTTCACTGCATCAGTAGGAGAATGGATGGAGTCATTTACCATAAAGACCTCCTTCCCTACGTCAGGACATTAAAAATGGGTCGTGGCTGGGTCTTCCAGCAAGACAATGGCCCAAAACATAAAGGCAAGGCATCAAAGCAGTGGCTCAAAAAGAAGCATATTAAGGTCATGGAGTGGCCTAGCCAGTCTCCAGACCTTAATCCCATAGAAAACTTATGGAGAGATGTTTATATTAAGTTATATTTAATAGTCTTCCTCATTTGACAGTCATTTCTTATATTTGCCTACATATGTGCCTTGTGTACTATTGCATGAGTTATTGTCAGTTTTTTGTGATCTATTACTATGTCCTGCACTCTGGAGATGACTCGTGTTAATTTTTTTTTTTCGATACTGGATGTATCATTGTTTTTTCTTTCTTGATTGTTAAAAAATTAAAACGCAATAAAAATCGATTGATTGAAGAAAACTTATAGAGGGAGTTGAAGCTCCAAGTTGCCAAAAATCTTAGTGATTTAGAGATGAACTGCAAATAGGAGTCAATCAAAATTCCACCTGACGTGTGCAAACCTCATCATCAACTACAAAAAACGTCTGACTGCTGTGCTTGCCAACAAGGGTTTGCCACCATTTATTATGTCCAGTTTGCCAGAGGGATCAAATACTTATTTCTCACTGCAAAATGAAAATAAATGTATATGCTTTATACAATATGATTTTCTGGATTTTATTTTAGATATTCTATCTCTGAATGTTAAAATTAACCTACCCTTAAAGTTATAGACTGTTCATGTCTTTGTCAGTGGGCAAACTTCAGCAAGGGATCGAATACTTATTTCCTTCAATGTAGGGGCAAGGACCAAGGATGATGTAAAGGTTCTTTTCTCTGACACATAGTTATTTAACCCTTTAAGCCGCAGACCAGAAAAGTACTTAATGACCCACTAAATTCTGTAGTTTTTGCCTCCTTGCATTTTAACATTCATAACTTTTTTTTATT
Organism: Phyllomedusa bahiana; assembly: GCA_025379985.1. Lineage (NCBI taxonomy): Eukaryota > Metazoa > Chordata > Amphibia > Anura > Hylidae > Phyllomedusa > Phyllomedusa bahiana. Next base: position 21,304 of record JAODAL010012544.1, read on the forward strand.
TTTAAAGTGCCAAAGTTGTATGAGAACTTGTTTTATGCTGGGGAAGTTGTATTTTTCGGAGCATAGATTAAGTTTAGAAATACATTGTTGCAGAATTAAAAAAAAAAAAAAATAATTTATTTATTTGTTTTTAGAATTTTTTTACACCATTCACATTTCACACTAAATAACCTGTTAGATGAATTCTACAGGTTATTCTGGTCATGTAGATACCTAATATGTGTAGGTTTTATGTGTGTAATGTGTACACAATAACTTTTTTTATTAAATATTTATTTTTATTTTATTATTTATTTAATTTTTTTCTACACGGTTAACTTTTTTTTTTTTTACTTTTTTTTTTCCCAGTAAGGAATCACTATTTAAAACTTTTTTTTTACACTTAGTAATATATTAGCATATTCATCCATGCTAATACATTACTTTCTGTGTCATACTGACACAGGCAGCAGTCAGGGCAGCACACATTGTGCCCTAACTGCAGGCTTGCTATACAGACAGCTTTGGGGCTACTCTAGGTCCCCAGGGATGACTGTACAGACATTCTCTGGATTCCACCAGGTCACCAGAAATCCCAATCACCCAATGGAGCCAGGAGATGCCCTTTGATTATGGTGCAGTCACTGATTGCAGCAACCAAAGATTTAAGCGCCGGGGATCACAGGTTTCCTCCGCTTCCCGGCACTTACAGAGACTGCACTAGGAACATAGCTGTTAGTGACAGCTCTGTTCCCAGTGCAGCTTCGGCCACAAAACCCCTTTATCTGCAGCCACATCTTTTTGGCGTCGCTGCAGAAGGACAACCTGCACCGCCTGCCATCAAAAGATGGTGAACGGTCGTTAAGGTGTTAACTTAAGTAAATTATATGAAACGGTTTGTGGGTAATCTTGATGATGGTACAACCTCATTAAATATTGATTACCCAGCTCTATGTTCTTTATTCTTTTGACCACATTTGAAGGGACCTTGAAATAATTTGAAAAAGGAATTGTGTTAACTTTATTATCGAGGGCATGCAATTAGTAGTACTAAATGAGGATCTGTGACATCTCTGGATATAACTGTTCTAGTAAGTATTTGTGTTCCCTATGAAATAACAATTCTGAAGCATCTCCTCTTTAACTCTGTCTTGTGCTTTTCCTCCGTTATATCTTCTAGAAATTGGTTACTGAGTCTGTCAGATGGGTGTTACCATTCCAGTTTTTAAAGGGGTGTGTTTCTGCACACACTGACTGTCGGCATTGATGGACTATCTCAGATAGTGAAGTACTCCCTCCAATTGGTAACGCCCATCTGACAGATTCATTATTACATTTCTAGAGGATGCTGATAACATATCAGAGAAGATGCTTTAGAATTGTAACACAAGGATTTACTAAAACAGATATTCCAGGAAAAGCTATAGGTATTCTTGAACACGAGCATATATTGGCTTTTTTTCACAGATGACCGAAAATGGATCTTCTGGGTCACCGCAAGAAGATGTAACAAAATGTGGCAATTCAGATCCTGTCAGACGGCTGTGTCTGCATAGCCTGCACAAGGGAGTATCCCTTTCTCCCTTATTCCAATGGACTCCAATTGCAAAATTAGCAGGAATGCCGTATAGCAAATATAAAACATTCATTTATTGTATCTTCTTTAAAACATACAACCTTTTTATGTGCACAAGAAGATGGCATGAGCCAGGCCAGAGAGCGGAGTCTAAGGAGCCTCTCGGACTCTCACCAACACCTGCCACATGGCTGGTTGGGCTTTGCTGCTTTCGGTGACGACCAGGGGGAAGTGTGGTACAAAAGGATCAGACAGAGGCATTGTCATGTCCAGGCAATACGGTCAGGGCAGGCGGCAGGCAAATAAGGTCAAAGTCCAAGCAAGGGGTCAGAAGAACAGTAATCCACAACTCAGTAAATTCACTAAAGAACACCACTACACTGGCGAGGGTGTTTGGGGGAAATGACCTAATATAATCACGTCTGGTGATTGGTAATTACTGGAACGCTAGCACTTTAAATCTCCTAGAGTCGTCGTGTACGCGGTCTCCAGCCAGAGGCAATGAGGAGGCGCAGAGCAGGAGTGGGAAGAGGTGAGTAGTGAGTGGGCTGGGGAATGGGAACACAAGGGAGCATGTGACACTTTTTTGATTTGGGTATTTATTATATGCCTTAAATGATCTCGAGGGAATAGAGAGTTGGCAGTATAATGGAGAGTGTGGCTAAAATGTGCACATGTATAGCCCCACTCTCAGGTAGGAAATTGATACAATTGTTTTTCGTCTTGGCAATCCTCTGTGAACTAAATGGTCTGGAAGCCAAAGTGATACATTTTACCTACCCTGACACATTGTAGTAAACTATCAGAGAGATTTGTGTTGCTGCTGAATTGATAGTCTGTGTTCACTTGAGTATTGATTTAGGCCACAGAATGCTTGGCTCACTGTATATAGATAAATGCACTTCCTCCATTATTCAGAGACCATCCATTCTCTAAACCTTTCTTATTCTTATCTATAGCAGCAAAAAAGAGTCTAAGTTATTATGTAAGATGTGGGATATACAGAACTCTGTGTTTAGGAAATGAATACACTACTGGTGAAATCCGTGGAGCGTGGAGATGTATGTCGAAGCTACCAGTGAATTAACCCACACCGTAAAATGTGCTACAACCTCTCCATTACACAGTGGCATAGAAATGGTGAGGTGGTGGTCTTGAAAAGCACATCCCGGGCATCTTATCGGTAAGCATCAGCAGAACTGGCCCAAGCGCCGCACAGAGAGTACTTTAAGCTTGTTCTAGCCCCCTCACCCTTCCTACTTCTCACTCCTGTTTCCCTCAGTTAGGACTGCAACAGTACTTTTTCGTGATGGAGGGCTTGTGTGGCATGCTAGCACTTGTATTTCCACAACAGCAATATCAGATGACAAGCCATTGGGTTTATACATATAAGCACAGTTTGTGGCATCTACAGTGCTTTATTTTGAAGGATGGCTAGGGTGGTAAGCTGGGACTTGTTATTCCACAGCAGCTACTATGGAACCACAAATCCCAGCGGGCCACACTAGCTATACTTCAGGCCATCCTGAAAAAGCAAAAAATAGGAAAAGGCGAACAAATAAAAAATGTTTAAATACATTTAAAAAGACTAAAACATAAAACCCCTAATTCCCTAATAAAAATAAATAAATATTTTTTTAAAAAGTAATTACCATATCTGTAATGATCCAATCTATAAAATTATTACTGTATGTTATTTAGTCCGTATAGTAAACACCACGAAAAATAAAAAACAGACGATATGCCAGAATTGCCTTTTTTATCCAACCTCACAAAAAGTGGAATGAAAAGTGATAAAAAAAACTTTTGTACATCAACATGATACCAATGAAAACAAAAACTTATCCTCCTAATAAAAAGCCCTCACACATAGGGGGATATGTGACGTAAAAACATAGGAGGACATGTATGAAAACTGTTTAGCTCTAGGACTTTCTTTGTTGCTCATAGCAATCAATCAGAGCTCCCCTTTTATTTTTTCAGAGCACTATGTTAAATGAAAGCTGAGCTCTGAATGGTTGCTATGGGCAACAAAGAAAGTCTTATACATGAGTACAGTTTTCATACATGAGGCCCATCATTTTATGATTTATGGGTGACAGAGGGTCCTTTAAAAAGGGGCATGGCTTGAAAAACTGGGTGTAATTTAGTGAAAGCCCCAGGCTTTGCCATTGCATCTACAGAGTTAAATTAATAAGTTATATAGGTATTGCATTAAGTCCACAGAACAAGTCCTATTGCATGCAGTATAATGTATCCCTAATTCTTATTAACAGGTGCCCTTTCCCACAGGACCTCTCAAACATGTATCATTTTTGTTTGAAAATTCAACCCTGACCACAAAGTAACAGTTTTAGAGTCCCTGTCAAAGTACTTTAGCTGGAACAAATTGACTCCTTCCCCTGACTACAATTATTTACTTCACTTACTTTGTGTGACCTCATTGTAGACTTTATCAAATTTGTAGTGGATATCTATGAATCACAGATGTGTGTACTTGATCCGTGACATGCATTATTTTTTTTCTTTCTCTCCTGAAAATATGTAATTTTCATTAGATAATAAGTAAAATCCTCATATATATAGATGTTTTTTTTTTACTTTTAAAAAAGCCTTACTAGTTAACTATATATTAGCTTTACCTGTTATGGGGAATAAACATAAATTTTTAAAAGTTATCTCTTTGTTTCTATGCCTGGAGCAATCATGCAAAATAATTACAGCCACATGGGCATTTATCTAATGAGAAGACCTGTCATGCTCATTTTCATTAATGTGCATTGCATAAATTTCATTGTGGAGCATATGATTTACAGGTCAATCTCTAAGTGGCTCACTCACTCATAAACAAACAAACACGCTGAATTGGGAGTTGAGTGAAATTAGTGTTTCTCGAATAGGACTCTGTTAGATTTGATACAAGTTCAACCAAACTTGTAGCCCTATCTATATCTCTAACTCTATCCTTAACACTAATTACAGCCCTAAATTAGGATTACAGTTTTTGGGGTACTTTAGTGGTTAATCTACCTTTCAACGCTCCAGGCCTCTTATCATCCCCAAAGTCACTTCCAGTTTCCCTAGATTACTCCTTTATCATGAAAAGCAAAAGTGATGTTGAATGTCATGAATTTCCTCTGACATCAGTTCCGATTTCCAAATAATAGGGTAACCTAGAAAAAGTGGTAGTGGCATTCAATGTTGCACCTAAAGTGTTGCTGTGGTAGGAGCGACGCAGGGCCTGAAGTGCTGTGCAATGTAAAGTGACGCTGTAAATTGAGTTAACTCCTTAAAGCACTAAAAACCCCTAACCCTAATGATAAAACCAATTTGTGGTTAGAGTAAATATTTGGGTGATTTTCGCCAGAATTGAAATGCTTAGACATGGAATTTGACATTGACATGAATCTGAAGCACAACATTAGTCATTATGATGTCATACGATAACTCTTAATTTAATTGCAGAAACTTATACAAAAGCAAGAATGTTTTGAATTTGTGAAATTTCCAGGTAAAAAATAGTGTATTACAATATTGTGGTTTTAAAATAGTTGGATAATACAGAAATAAATCAACATTAATGTAACAGATAATGAAATTTTACATGCATATTATGAAAGTTTATATACAAGTTAACAAGCCAGGTTTACAGAGAATTTTTAGTATCCACTAATAAGTGTTAGGATCGTGTAAAGAAAAATGGGCAAATTTGCATTTTATTTTCCTGCTTAAAACTCAGATTATGGTTATATTTCTCAATTTACTATCCTAAACTTTTTTTAAACTTTTCTTTTATTGTATTAAGTCCTTACAGATCTTTTACGCTGAACAAATATAATTATGAATAGCTTGTTTCCAAGTAACCATCATAATGTTTGCCCAGTATAAATGAAAAAAATCAACAACAGTTAAACTCATCACTTTGTCCTTTTAATTATTGATGGTACAATTGTTAGAGCCATTGCTAGGATTTTTTTTGAGGATTGTCCTGATGGAAGTAACCAGTACATTCTCATTGTAGTCTACACACCGTATTACAGAATATACTATAAATATACAATTTATTTACTAAATTACATGTATTATAGTGAGTCATGTGGCTCTCTGGATTTTACAAGTGTTGCATGATGAATACTTTATTAAAAGTTATCACTACTGTTGCAATTTGGATTTGAATTTATATCAAATTTGACCCAAATCTAAGTGATTCTATTCAGGTCTGACCAAACTGAATTTTGGTGAAATCAGCCAGAAAAAATCAGCACTAACTCAGGTTAGGGCTAGCATACCACTTGACCTATTTGAGCAACGCTACAGTAGGTACCAATACCTTAAGTTTCTTTCATTCTCTTTGAGTTAAGGTTTAACATTTTTATATTCTGGTTTTAATAGACAAAATAATAACCTTACTTCAAGCACTCCTAATTCTCATCTATCCTGTACCAAATGCGCAGTCATTGAGAAGCAAGGTCAATCTTAATTGCATTAAAACTTCCAGCCACTGACCTGTGAGAACTTATATTCAGTGAATTATTAGTGTAATTATTATAAAGCAAACAAGTAATTTATTCTAATAACTGTTATCTAGTAAAATATTCATATTGGAATGCATTATTATAATATAGCTAGAGTATTAGAGAAACAACAAAAGCATGTTTAAAATTTTCAAGTTCTTTGGCTCCTGACTGCATGCGCACAACTAGTTGTAGTAAAAATGTCCAAGTATAATCCTCTTTATTGTAAATATAGAAAATGTGCTATTACACAATGGAAAGCAAGATATTACTGCCATATTGTGAGACTAGAAACTGTATACGAGTGAACTGGATCTGGATATACCACTGAAAGAAAGAACAGCCTTTACACACTGAAAGATGCCCATTGTATTGTATATACAATACTAGTGGATAATCCATCTCAGGACAGTGGCTGTTAGGCTATGTCTCCATGGCATAGCAATACAATCATATTTTTGGCGTTTTTAGGATTTTAAAAGCACCGAAGATACGATCGTTCAGGCAGCCCCATAGACTACAATAAAAAAACAACAACCTGTAGTCTTTTGGCACCGGCGTATTATACAACATTTTGTATAATACGCTGGCGCTTTCAGTTTTTTCGGCATCTTCCCATACAATACAATTGTATGGGAGACATCAAAAAAACGAGAACCGACTGCGGTTTTTGCACAAAACGTCCTGCATCGGAAAAAAACGTCAGATTTCGGACGTTTTTTGTACGATGCAGTATAGACCTAGCCATATAGAAAATGCATCCTAAGTGTATGATATTTTGTACTTTGTCAGTCTGACAAATTTCATAGGACGCTTCATTTCCATTTCCATATAAGTTCCTTTTTATTCTATAGCAGTACCACAGTGATTTGGTCTGCCAATGTACCCAATACTTAATTTTTTTTATTTTGTAAATTAGCTATTTAAATGGACTGTGTCTTTTATGTATACTCCAATAACATCTAATAAATTTCAAAGATGCACTCTCCAGCAAACCTTACAAGGTGAAGAACAGCCAGAGGTTTAAGGAATGAGCAGAATTCCTAGGTATCTGCTGAACCTACTTGTCTCCTTTATTAGAATTATTTTTCAGATTGTAAGATTACAGGAGTTGTCTCCCTACAGAGTTTCAAAGGATGCATGAATGAAATACTCCTGCCACATCCTGGTTTCAGCACTGACTAATTTGTCATACACAGCTTGTGCTTGTACAAGCTCCTGTGCTGTGCTTTCAGTTGCTAATTAGATCAGACTTACTTCCTCAAATACTAACAGACATCTTATCTGATCCTCAAACAAAAGCCCTAATTACATTCCTGTTTTATTTTACATAAATCAAGCTTTTACTGCTCAGCAGCACAGACACTGCTGAGACCTGTGGGTGATAACATCACTGCACTTTCTATCTCATAGAACAAACAGCAGGGGGAGAATTGTTTACAGGTCCCCTTACTGAGAGGGAACTGAAATAGCCAGGGAGTCATAAATTCACTTGTATCTATCTCCTTAGGGAAAACAGAGGAACAAAGCAATATATTTGCAAAAATGTCTTTAATTGTGTTCCCTACAATTTGAAAGCTATTCTTTGTAGCGAGACAACCCCTTTAAGACTTCCAAGGGCATCCATAAGACTGAAAGACAGTTCTGAAAGTGTGTATCAATGGGGGAGGGGGCTTAGATCTTACCATAGATCCTAGGCGTAGGACATTCTAATATCAGAGAGAAGCTGTATTTTCAATTTTGGCTGTAAATGTCTTTTGACGGAGGTATAAATGTCTTTTGACTGAGTTTCAAATGATCTGTTTCATTATAACAGTTTAACATTTTCAAGGTGTCTCCAAAATTTCATGTAAATTGCTTGTCTGTGTCTAGAATGTTCATCATTGACTTTTGATGAAAGCACTTTAGTCCTTTTTTCTGACAAGGATAACTGACGCAAATGTATAACTGATAAAATGTGAAATCCAAAAATAATGCAAATGTATTCTATCCATAATAAGAACAATAAACCTGTCCCTGGGTAGTAATTATTTAGTCAGTTGAAAGAGTTCTTTTTATATTCGGATAGTGAGAGTATTCTCAGAGAACTGATGCGTTGTCTAAGCCATAGATCAATCTGATATAAACAACATGTATTAACTTACCTTCAGAGAAAATGAACTTGTATATTAAATACAAATGTCTGGATGCAGCAGTGCACAAGTCATAATGTAAAGAAGGAGGATTCATATTGACGTCCTAGAACATTCACTGTCACCATGGTCATAAAGTGGCAGATACTGTCATTGCAGTGACAGTGAGTTATGATCACTTCCTTTTATTTTTAGGTTGTATATTCCCTGTGACTTGAAAAAAGAAAAATATTCAGGGGATGTAGGTTTTGTACAAAATCATATAGTTGTTTCTTTACATGGGAATAAATAATCAGTCTGTCTGCAACTTCTATGAATGCAATAGGTTTTGGTTAGGGTTTAGAATAAAAAAAAAATCATGTTTATTAGAATATCAGTTGATTTATTTCAATTAATTCATTTAAGGGGTTTCCACTTTGGACACACTCGAGAGCAGAGAGATGTTATAGCAGAAGAGTTTCTAAAAAATAAACTGATCAAAAAGTGATCAGCTGAGATCTATGGAGAAAACCTGGCAGTAAGTGTGCATTTTCCCTGCAGTGCCCCACAGAGCAAATTGAGCATTACTGAAATGATGTTTGTTGACACGGATATAAATCCAGCTAACAGTTGCATGCAAGTACTATGAAGTGTGTATCAATAATAAATGTAGGGACTTACCAATGGATGACGGACAGGAAGATGGGCAAAGCTGTCCTTGGACTGGCCCTTACACCAGATTCACTTGGTCCTATTCTACCCCTGACAATACGCTACCAATGTCCCTCTGCTATGCTAACCCTAAACAAAATGTAAGAGAACCACATAATATAGTGATCTGCAAAGTGCAGCTCTCTAGCTGTTGGGTAACTACAACTCCCAACATGCACACTGATATAGATTCTATAAATATATGATGGGAGTTGTAGTTTCCCAACAGCTGGAGAGCCGCACTTTGCAGACCACTGACATAAGAGAACCAGAACACACTGCAAGACTGGCATGGAGCAGAACACAAACAACAGAGAACAAAAGACAAGACTCTAACACACTGGGGAACAGCACGTGTATCTTCAACAGCCCATCACCCGCTCGCGCGCTACGTGGGCGGGGGTCGTGTGGAGGACACACACTGCGCGCGAGCGAGAGAGTCTATATATCTGGCTGAGACCACACACACACCACAAGACAAACACACCTCTCAAAGAACAGACGTGCGCCATACTAACACAGAGCACACCGCACCTAAAAATATCGCGACGCGAGCTCTACTCACATCTGGGAGCGTTGCAAGAGAGCATAATGCCGAGCGAGCGACTTCTCTCTCTTATCACGAGTGAGCGCGAGAGCGAGCGAGATTAACAATTTAGAAAAAAAAAAAAATAGATCGCCAAGAGAGAGAGAAAGTGCCTCTGCCTTGGTGACTCAAAATCACTAGTTTCTCTCTAAAACACCACTTAAAAAGATACGAATCAAAATTAATGAATGAATATCAAAGACATTGAGAAAAAATTAAAAGAAATTCGGGGGGGGGGACTTTATTCGGGGTGAGTGAAATGAGTGAGGAATGAGGGAAGGGAGCGGTGTGGAGAGTACGGTCTTTAGGATAATGGAAGTGAGATCTCATATAAATCAACACCTTAAAAAAATTCGTAAATCTATACATTAAAGAGAGAGAACTAGAGAAGACTACCATCCTAATACAACTTAATAAAATATTATTCTATAACATACTATAGAAGACTCATTATATTATCGCTGCGAGTCCAGGTCACTCAATAAGATTGCGAGACTCAAAATATTAAAACTGATCACGTGTAACTTTACGTATTCTAATAATAAATCACTTTGTATCAGTGCGAGAGAACACAATCACAAATACAAATAGAAACAAATGAATTTCATTAGAAAGTATCTATCAAATTTATTAAAGAATACATTAATAATGGAGAATGAAGAATAAGTCAACTCTCTCATACTCTTTGATGCAAAGTTAAAAACAACTTTCTCTATAATTAGGACTGACTAGAATGACTGAACTCTTAGAGAAAACATAACAAACACACGAATAGCGAAGGCGCGAGTAGCGCACTCACATGTTATAAAAGAGGTAAATTAAAATAACGCAGCGCCCGTCTTGACGCAATAAGGCATATAAAAGAACTATACAATTAAATATCATACATAATTCTTTGACTATATATATAAGAAGAGAAACTATCATATTTAGATATAGAGTACCTATAGAAAGAAATTATTGTAAATACACGAATTAAGGAGAGAACACCTTAAAAGCTTTGATCATTCACATATTATGTTAGTTTTTGGAGTTAGAGGGGGTACTATATCGTTACATTAGTTTGAGAAATGATGTGTTTATGGATTGATAGTTGGGATGGAGAATGGGGGATTGGTGTTTAAGTGAGGTTAGGGAAAATAGAGTTGAAATGGGTAAAGAGTAAGGATGTTTGATGGAATGGAGTTGAAGGGGGTGGGGTGTTGGGATGGAAATAGGATTTGGGATGTATGGAAAGGGGAGAGAATAAGAGATTAATAAGAAGAAGAGAGAGAGGGGAAAAATTGGATGAAGAAAGTAGAGGATGGGTGAATATAAGAGGGAGGGGATATATTTGATGATATGGAGGTATTTTGTAATAATGTGTATGTAGGATTAAATAGGGTATGATAAGATATGTATGTTTATAGAGATAATTAGGTAAATGTTGAATGTAGGGAGTTAGAATTTAATAATTATTAGAGAATGAGAAAAAAAAAATTATTTAAAATTTAAAATTTAAGTGTGTATTATATTTTATGATTATGTAATGAGAAAAAATATTGTCCCAAAAAATCTCTACGTATATGAGAAATGACTCTACACGAAAATTGACCAAATACACTGCTTTGAGATAACCCTTGACTCCACTTTGTCCTTCAGACCACACATCCAAACCCTTACCTCTACCAGCCACCTTCACCTGAAAAATATTTCATGAATCCGCTCACTCCTTAACTCTGATACTAAAAAAATGCTGGTCCATGCCCTTGTCATCACCCACCTAGACTACTGCAACATCCTTCTCTGTGGCCTCCCGTCTAGCACTCTTGCTTCCCTTCACACCATCCTTAGTTCTGCTGCTCGTCTTATTCATCTCTTTCCTCGTTACTCTTCTGCCTCTTCCCTCTGTCAATCCCTTCACTGACTACCCATTGCCTAGTGAAGAAGATAAAAAGCAGGAGTATTCCTGATAATCATAACAATTACACATTGTTCATACAAATCAGTAGGTTTCTTTTCAAGTGCAGGACAGGTCAGGGGGACCTCCAGAGGGAGAAACACCACTCTCTACTTTAGCCAGGAGATAAGGATCCTTGACACGGGAGCCTCTTATTAACTCAGAGTTCCCTAAAAAGGTATAAAAAGTGGGTTTCCAAAACTGGGGAACCCCTTTAAGCATTTATTAATTTAATAGTAAACAAGTCTTATACAAATAGAAAAGGTCTACTGTAGGGAATTCATAGTGCATTTGATCCGATTTTTCCTGCAATGATTATATAACATATTGGTGATGCATTGGATCAGACTTGTTTGGTAGGTAGGTAAAGTTATCAAAGCTTAAGTGATAAAAGTAATATTTCACAATAAAAACCATTAAATTATAAACTTAATAAAATATCATCTGAATGAGTCCATTGAGATCAAATCCTTTATGAATCAATGAGTAAGACTGTACATGGGCCAATATGATAATTGACAGAAATGGTTCACTTCTTCAATGGAATCATTTTCATCATCTATGAAGATCATTTTGCTGCCAATATATATCGCAGTATTATCGCGCGAGCGGAGATGCAGGCGACGGAGTATTTCCTATTAAAAATTGTTATTCATGATCGAGAGTGGTGTATTAAAGAGTTGGGATCAACTAGAAGCCCTTTTTGGATATAGGAGAAGGAGCGTTCACCACAAAGCGTCTATCTCTCGATTTTAAACACAGAACACCAGAGTAAGACCACGAAGGGAGATCTATGAGCGCGCAAACAGCGAGCATTCAACACACCAAACCAAACAACATAACTACTATTGAGTGACCGTACGGCATACTTATATTCTCTCTCTCTAAACTAGAGAACCTGCTACTAAGTTGGTGGAGTCGTTCATCATACTGACAAACAAAATTAGACCCTCTTGCGTGAGTAAATTGCCAAATTAAGCACCTGATCTAATAGTCACTGCTTATCAAGCAGATTAATTGAATACCTTTATGTCCTTTGAGTCAGCTATAAACTACTGTAGTTATGATTTAATAAATGTAATAAGCAGTGGAGTAACTAGAACTCGCAGGGCCCCATAGAAAAACAAGATAGGCCCCCACCACCCATAGGCTGAAAACTAAAATAGCAGCAAAATAGCAGCACAAGTAGCAATAATTAACACCTTAACGACTGCCCACCGTCTTTTGACATAGGCGGTGCGCCAAAAGACGTAGCTGCAGACAGAGGGGTTTTACGGCTCCTAGCACCGCAGCTTCACTGGAAACAGATCTGTAGTTAACAGCTCTGTTCCTAGAGCAGTCTCTGTAGCACCGGGAAGAGGAGGAAACCTACAATCCCCATCACTTAACCATTTGATTGCTGCGATCCGTGACCGTGACATTATCAAAGGGCATTTCCCTGCTCCATGGGGTGATCGGGACTCCCGGTGACTCGATGGACCCTGGGGAATGTCTGTTTAGTCAGCCCTGGGGACCTTGAGTAGCCCCAGGACTGTCTGTATAGGAAGTCCACGATCAGGGCACACTGTGTGTTGCCCTGACTGCAGCCTGTTTCATATGCTAAAACATTACTTAGTGTAGAAAAAAGTGTTAAATAGTTATCTCTTAATGGGATTTAAAAAAAAAAGGGGGAAAAAGAAGACATAGAAAAATAAAATGAATAAATGAGACATTTAAAATGAAATAAATGAAAAATGAAAATTTAAAATGAAATAAATTAAAATTTTAATAAAAAATGATTTTCCATACATTACACAAAAAAGACCCTACACATATTATGTATCCACATGGCCATGGTAACCAGTAGAATTAATCTAACAGGTTATTTAGTATGAAATTTGAATGGTGTAAAAAAAACAAATGAACAAAAACACTTTTTTAATGTTTATGCTGCAAAAAAATGTATAAAAATTCAGCCGCAAATTATTTATAAACTTAAACTACACCCCTAATATATATAATTTCTCCCGCATAAAACAAGTCCTTATAAAAATTTAGCTGGTCATTAGAAAAGTTTTTCAGGCCTGGTGGTGCTTAAAGAGAACTTGTCACATGGATTATGCCCCTCTTGCTGAGGGAAGCACAGGCTAGAGACAGACATGTCATTTCCAGTGCTGTGTCCCTTATTCTGTAAGATTCTATAGTTTTAGAGCATTTAATGCTCAAATCTCGCAGTCTTCAACCAAAAAAGTTTAAAAAAAGGTATTATCCCCACCGACCCACCCAAGGCTAGCCCCACCCACCTGACAGTTATTCACATGTTTCTACCTCTTCAAAGTAATAGGTTCAAACAGTTGTAGTTGATGGGGCTAGCCTCAGGTGGTAGAATCAATAAAAAAATGATGACTCATTTCGATCACACTTTTCTGGCTGAAAACTGTAGAATTGATGCATTAAAAAGCTCTTCAAACTACATCATCTCTACAGATAAATGGATAACATGCGCTGGAACAGCCATTCCTCGTCAACCCTAGCTTCTGCTGTCCTCAGCAAGGGGGACATAATTTGAAGTGACAGTTTCCCTTTAAGGGGTAGAAATATATAATAGTCACACATATATCACACAGAATGCCACACAGCTTTCCGGGCTTCATAGTCAGAGAAAGACACTAACTTGTTGGAAAAAACCCACAAAAAGATTCAATGTTCTTGCACCTCAACTGCTGGACCCAATAGCAAGTGCTATGGATACAGTTATGCTCATGATTAGTGTTGAGCGAGTGTGCATTGGGCTATCGAGATACGATCGATATGTCCGGGCCGCATGATCGATAAGAGTTTATTCGATAAGTGAGCGTCGATTAATGATCGATGACCATTAAGTTCTATGGGATAGTCAACAACACCTTCATTATTACAACCCAACAAGGGCTGGAGAAAGCTGAAATTAATAACCACAACAGTCAAATGAACGTGCTACATCTAAGCAACACACCTTAGGTTATAAAAGTCACAGAAAAAAAGTCACAGACCATTCACTATCCCTGTCCTGTACCCACAATCCATGTACCCATAAACCTGCGCATCCACCCACAAATGAAAGTGCCAGAAGGCATATGATTAGAATGCATCCATCTTACTTGAACTTGGACATTGAATATCCTGACCTGGCACAGCATGAGCCCCAAACCGCATGACCCCACTTTTTAATAAATGCCGGAAAAAGGAGTCCTTTCAACCACCCATTTTAGCTTTCAACTGGACATTGACTATACTGTCCTGGGCTACAACATGAGCCCCAAACCTGCATGACCCGCCACAATATAAATAGGGCCTGTGGAAAAAGGAGTCCTACAACAAAAACCGCCATTTTAGTTTCAATGGACATTGACTATAACCTGTCTGGGCAACAGCATGACCCGAAGGGCCGAGTGTTACAGTTTGTGCTGTGAGAGCCCAGGCTGTGCGTTCCGACTTCTATAACACGCAGGTTAAAATGCCCTGATGACGCAGCAACGAAAAACCTGTCGTGCTGAAGCAGAGTCGGGAATAAGCGGAAGTGTGAGGAACTCCAGCCTTCCTCAGTACACAGTCAATACACTGGGTTAGCGCTTGTCCCTCTGAATGATGTGGACCAATGAGCATCCACTTGGAAATACTTGTGGTTAACTGCTCCTTTACACCCAGGTGCCCTTTATCTTGGCATTCTTTTTCTCATTTTTATTCAACGTGCTGGAGGAAAATAAGTCTCCTGTACTTTGTTCTCTGACTGTGCTCCATACTCCATGTCCTCAAGAATAACCTACAATCTGTCCAAGTTTTTCCTGTACCTTCCCTTTGTACATTCATAGGACTTTTTTTAACAGCTATTTTGTACATGCAAGTTTTTCTAGTACTTAATTCTAGGAAAACACATTTTTAAAATAGGATGGAATCCCACATGTCTTTGATTTCTCACTTTTTTTCATTGTATTAAATGTTGTCACAATACAGGGAATGATAGCTAAGTTAAAGATCGTGCATATACAAGTCATTTTGCAATATGTGTCACATTCACAGATGTCCAACCTATTCCTGTTTCTGACAGCGACCATCACCCCTAGCCACTACTTGACAGAATTTTTAATGAACAAATGTCTGTTAGAGAAACAACATTTTTTATAGAATAGTAACCAGTTAGTATAGCTGCATGTCACAGCAAAATGCCCCCAAAAATTAAAGCATGACCCTTAGAGCCACTTTGGACAATTGTGAAGAACAAATGTCTGTTAGAAACAACATTTTTTAGAATAGGAACCTCTAGTAATTAAGCTTAATGATCACAG
This sequence comes from Phyllomedusa bahiana, assembly GCA_025379985.1. NCBI lineage: Eukaryota > Metazoa > Chordata > Amphibia > Anura > Hylidae > Phyllomedusa > Phyllomedusa bahiana. Next base: position 37,024 of record JAODAL010012544.1, read on the forward strand.
CAAAATGCCCCCAAAAATTCAAAGCATGACCCATGAGCCACATATGACATATGTGCAAGAACAAATGTCCATTAAAACAACATTTTTTTCGAATAGGACCTTTAGTATTGCTTGCATTTCAAAGCAAAATGCCCCCCAAAAATTCTAAGCAAGACCCTTGAGGACCACTTGGTCAATTGAGAAGAACAAATGTCTGTTAGAAACAACATTTTTTTATAATAGACCTGTAGTAATTGCAGCATTCAAAGCAGCATGACCCAAAAATTAATAAAAATGATTTCTCAGCCACTGTTAAAAATTGTGAGGGAGAAATGCCAATTAGAAGCACATTTCTGTTCCAAAGGACGCATGATTATAGCTGTATCACACAGCATACATGACCCCAAAAAATTATAATTAGACTTCTCTAGCCACTATTAAAATTGTTAGGGATGACTGGTTCCACTTAGATGCCACAGTTATCTGATCCAAAGGACGCATTAATAATAGCATTATCTCACAGCAACCATGACCACAAAACTATGACAATGCGAAAACTTCTATAAGATAAAGGGAGTAAATGGAATATGGTGTTGTCAATGAAAACCTTGCTGTCTTTTTAACAGTCTCCTCAAACATCAAAACCAGCAAAATGAAACTGTTTGGGAAAAGAGAAAATAAGAATTGCAGTAAGAAATGATTCCATTATTTAAAAAAAGTTGTTCAAAGGACCATTTCATGTTTGAAAAGGAAATTGTGTAAGTATACCGGGCAACTAATCGGTGACCTTGTGAATTGGTGGGCCGACAACATCATCAAGAGATCCATGAGCCTTATTCATCTTGGACTGAACAGTCAAACGATCCTAGCATTATCTGTGGAAAGCCGGATAGTCGGTTTTGTCCTGTAATTACACCTCCGGCTGTGCTGAAGGTCCGCTTCAGATTATTGACGCTCGGCTGCCTGGGCAGGAGACAACAACCTCTATGGCTTGATTGAGCCCAGCACTGGCCATTGTCCATTTTGGATACCCAGAAGTCAGTGGGATCCGAACACATGCAAAAACAGATTAGTTGTTACCATGATCATAAGCTGAACTCTGTGTGTTTGGATGTTGTGCCCTTCATTGCATGCGTTTGGTGAAGGTGGTAAACAAAGATTTGCCAGAGGGTTCCCCCTTAGGCATCCTGCCACCTTGCGTGTGCTGCCTGCCGCCAACGCCTACTTGCAACTCTACTGCTGTCACGTCGCGTCGATGTTGTTCCACCGTGACATATGGGAATCGGAAGCAGATCAACAGATGTCTCCAGTTATCAATCAGCAAGTCTCCTTTCCTGCATTTACTCTCTATTTGGGTGGGTTGAAAGGGAAGTGCTGACTTTTGTTTTGTACGGGGATCCAGAGGGTGGCCACCCAGTAACTGTTGTTCATCTTTTGATGGCCATTAATGCGAGGACCATGTTGGAAGGAAATGGAGCATACAAGCAACTCATGTTAGAGATGGAGCCTTGAATTCCCAAGCCTCTGGGTCGAGGGGGGGCCACTAGCAAACTGATCTTCCGTCAACTTCCTCCTCCGCTCTCAAATGTCGTGCCAACCTCTTTCCAATGCAGGGACGTCGTAAACATCGGTGTCTATGAATACCCCTCGCCTCCACCTCCTCCTCCTCCTCACTCTGCCTCCCGGCACAGCACAACTCAGCCTGACTTTGGCCTGAGATGAGAGATGCACCCTGAGATAGCTGATTGCAGCCACCTTGCACTAGCTCTGGACCCCGAGACCACTTGCCTAATGAAGACCGATGAAATTTGTGAAACGTCCGGCCTTGTGGATTTGAACGGAGATGAAAGGCTCCGTGTCCGCATCTGTGGCCGTCTCCTCCTCCGCGCTGGGCGGGACCTGTTGTTTCAGAGTGTCCAAAGAACGATTCGTTCCAGAACAAAGATCACCAACAATGCTCATGCTGACCAAGGCATTGTCCGCACTGACCATTTTGGTGTGCTTCTTCAATAACTGGCAAGGATGGTGCAGAGCTACTTTCACCTGCCTCCACATTTCTCGGTGGTTCAACACCCCGAGGTCCGTACCGCTGCTTGTCCATGCCATATCTTATTCACTTCGTACTGCGTAATGGCATTGTGCTGCAGCCCCAATTCGCTGAGGAGCAATGTGGAGGGTGGAATTCCAGCTGTTTGCCACGGACAACAATGAGACTGTTGACGGGGAAGGCCGAGCTGATGCCAGCAACCAGCCAGTCGGGACGAAGCAGAGTGCAACGCGGAATTGCGAACTCGACTTCGAGCCTTCTTCACAGGCAGTCCAGACCCGGGTAAGCTGTTTAGAAATTCTGACCGAACCGAAGGTTCATGACATGTGCCAGGCAAGTGATGTTGTCTCCAGCCAACCCGATCTTAAGGGCGGCCAGCAGCATTTCGCCCGTTATCCACATCCACCTTGCCCTTGCACAAGGATCTTGTCACCCAGCCATCGCTCGACTCTACCGTTGACTCTTAGACCGCCACAAGACTCCCTGACCTGTGAGTGACTGTCTCCAAGGCAGATTCAATTTCAGACACGAGTCTGGTGTCTCTGGGCAAGGTATGCCACCCAGGAGGACCTTGGGGGAAAGAGGCCATGCACACTACCCCCTGCGTTTTTGAAGAGCTCGCGCCTGTAGAGCCTGAAGACCAACCTGTCACCCCCAACCAGAGTAACATCCAACGCCCAGCTCACCCAAGTGAGTCTGTCACAGAGATATCCGGCCTTGGCCGTAGCTTACTTCTGGATCCATAAGTGTCGGTGGTGAGATGGACTTTCCGGCACACAGATTCAGAACAACGCGCGTATGAAATTTAGATGACACGTGGCTGGCCAGGGCAGGGACGGCTTTTCTGGCAAAGAAATGCCTGCGTCGACATCTGTATTGGGGGCAAAGGCGAGGTGCCATGACGTGGCGGAACCCATCTGTGTCTCAACCAGGACGGAAAGGCAACATTTACAATGCCAAAAGCCTGGCACTGCGGCGACCTCTTCAGCTTTGGCTTTGTGGATTGGTTTTGGGTTAAAGTGTTTCTTCTGCTCCCGAAACCAGGAAGACAGAATGCTGTGCTGCTAGACTGGCCGCTGTAATGGCGTACAGTCGACAACTGGCGGAAGGAGAAGGGGTACAGGCAATGGTTCTCTGTGTGCTAGGTGGTACACGGGCGACAAGGGGGAGGCTGAAAGCGGGAGGCTGATCCCTGATCATGACTCTGAGAGACATGGGGCAGCTGAGGAACGTGTGCTTGTTGGTGTCGGAGGAGGAGGATGCCTAGAAGAGGGATGTGACAAGTGGTTGGAGGCCCGCGTCGGTCCTGGCCTTTTTGTGCCAAGTTTCCCTCCATTTCAACTCATGCAGTCGCTTGCATGTGGACTAGACATGGTTGGTGGTGGGTTAACCACTTAGGTTCTTGCCTACTACTTATGCGTTTACGGCAAAGGCGGCCATAATGACATCGCTGTTTGAAATGCATAGGCTTGCTCAAAGAAGGCCCAGGCTTGAAGTCCTGACCTTTCTGACGGCGAATAAGCGAGGACGTCGGTTTTGCGCTGACCGTTATGGCTGGCTGAATCAAATCAGCGGACTTCTGTTACCGTCCCTCTTTTCCTTTTTGTGGCGGACCCGTATTGACACCACCTGCTCGCATCGTCTTCCTCCTCGTCCACTGATGAAGTGCTCGCAAGCAAATTCTGGCGGAAAAGACCAGGATGGATCCGCAATAGTCCGTCCATCATCATCATCATCAACAACAGGTGACTTGGTTCGGCCTTACTTGTTTTCTGCGCTCCCAGAAGCTGGCGGCTACAACAAGGGCACTGCAAAGGCGTTGCCAACCGCGCCCGGATTTTTGCCGATTGACCGATCTCCTTCCCCTCCTCTGATGGCATCAGTAACTGGCGCAGAGCAGACAGAATCATCCTCTTGATCTTTTAACATGCCTCCTGACCTCCAACCGCATTTTGTCATCAAAGAGGTCCTTCAGACAATGGATTATCCACAGTGGTGGGTACCACACGAGTATGAACATTTGGGCTGCTTCATGTTGACGCGATGCTTGATACTGGCTGATGAGACATTTGTGGCCGTGACTTGCGATGACGAGGAGGTGTAAGAACATGCTTAATCAGGTTGCCATTAACCACTGAAGGACAGATTGCGGACGATTGTTCGTCTACTTAGATTCACATGGCCTGAACCAGCGATGAACAGCCTGACGGTCCTGCAAACTGACGTCCGCTGGCATGCGTGTTGTCCGCTCAGCACTGTAAAACACCTTTCTCATCGTACCTCTACTCCATGTGCTACCCCCCTCTTTTTGCTCGCTACTACCTGCATTCGCTCATGTTCAGAAATAAAGAAAATTTGAGAAGGTATGGAATAGTTTTTGGAAAGTCTCTTATTAAAAGACGGCAAAATCACTAGCTATTCTCAAATCCCTCAATCAAAAAAAAATTGCAGGATTCAAATTTTAACTGCAAGGTGGTCTATCAACAAATCTGGACTGGGGCAAAATTCCAAAGAACACGTATCTGTATATGTTTTGGTGTAATAAACGGTATTTCTTTGCACCTTTCAAATTCACCTGTGGTGTGAATATAGAATTGCTGTTTTAAAGATTTACGTAGATGCTGTCGTCATGAACAATGCTGAGGGTGTGCAAAAGTCAAAAAACACGTAATTTGTAACATAAAGTTTTTGTATAAAAAACGATATTTTTTTGCACCTTTCAATTCACCTGTGGAGAAATATATAATTGGGCTGGTTTTAAGATTTACGTAGATGCTGCGTCAATGAACAATGCTGGTGCGCAAAGAAGTCAAAAAAACACGTACTGATGATTTTTCGTACGAAACACTTAATATATTGGCAACAAACAACCTGTGCTGACTCAAGATTGCTGTTTGTAATTTTTAAGTGCAAGTGGATATATCAAGCAAGTCACAGTGTAATGGGAAAATTAACACCTACTGAAATGTATACCTGATAATAAGTGGAGTTTTGCAGCTAACAAAAGAGACCTGCAGTTACTATAAATGATAGGTAGTATCCAATAAAGTTCAGGCAGCCCCAATATTCCGAGGAAATATTTCCAATAGCAAACTGTTGTAATAATAAAGATATTCAACACAATGTTCCTACACTAAGTCTTGTGAACTTTATCCAGTGTTCTTTAGTATATAGAGCTGTCTGTGTTCCGCCCTTGGGGCCCCCCCCCGCTTCCCACCGCCGTGAATTCTACAAGCGGTAGAATGCTGCTTTAAAATTCTCTAGCTAACTACCTAAAATCTTCAAATCACTAATCCTAACTATATTGAAGATCACAGCTACAGTTATAGCTTTCTCCTGTGCAGAAATGGACTAATTTCGCGGTGCTGGTTGGCCACAGGCAGAGCGCAGGTCCTATCCCTAGGAGACGCTGGGAGACAGCTTGAGCTGAAACAGGAAACGCTGGTTTCTATGTAAAACGAGGTCATGTTATTTTCCAGCCAATCGCAACACATACACATCCCAGTCTTGACGTCGCACACACAGAGCTCACCCTGCTCTATTCTGTAATCTGATTTGCTGGCCGCCAAATTACAGGAAGCGCCGAAAAAGGTCGCGATCCTTAATAGATGAATGCACAGATTTTAACCTTAATTATCGCATGATCTGGAAATTTTGATCACCATAAAAACCTTGCCGATTTCAACTTTGTCGATAAAAATCGCTCAACACTACTCATGATCATAAGGGTTTGCATACACAGGGCCAGATTTACCTAATAGAGTTTACTTAACGGAATCATACATATGACTAAAGTGACCAGAGTCTATTCATTGCTATGGCAGGTGAACAACTGAAGGAAAAAGACAAAGAGGGTTTTTGATGTTCTGAGGAATGTACCACAATGTCCCACTTAGTTTTGTAAAAGCAAGCAAGCATTGAAATACCACACATGACTTAATATGTAGGCTTTTTAAAAGGGTGGTCCAACCCTTTCATATGCAGCGCAGCTGCATATGAGAAACTAGTTATTGTACAGCTAGTGCTGATCAGATCCCCTAAAGACGAGCAGTACACAATGGATCATACAAAGAAAGGATAACAATGAACTGGTAGATCATTTTAAACAGATGTGAATTTAGGAAATGTTTATTATTCATGTTTTAATGTTCCCACGCCAGTATTACATGATAGCAACTTAGGGTGACATGTATGACCGGGGTTGAACCAGTTTTCTGGTCTACTTTGAGCCAAAAAGAATGTATAAACAGGCGCACTCCAAACTTTGGCGCAATAAGTGCCTTTATAATACGCAAAAAAATGTTTTAATGCAACAAAGATTTGTGGGGTTCTGGGTGCGTCGCATCACAGTCATAGATGTAGAAACATTTATTATTCTTTGGCGCATAACAGTTTGAACAGCCAGACCAGGGTTAAGAGGTCTTAGCCTGATCCAGACATGTTATATTCATGGAGACTGCGTCTGTATGTATGACCTGCAGAAGAACAGGTTCAAACATTCTGGTGCATTCCTAACTACACAGCATTAAATTCGATTTAAAACTGGTCCTTTGAGCCACCAGGATTCATAATGTCGCCCTTAAAATCTACTATTAATAATTTAAGTGGTTTTCTCACTACATAGATCAATAATTTAAAAAAAACGTCGCGAGTAGCAAAAAATAAACTAACTTTCTAATATGTTTCTGTATTTCTAAATGATATTTAGTTTAGTCAGCCATAAGGCCTGGACGACGGTAGGCTAAGTAGGTGACCGCCTAAAGCTCCATTTCATCCCATGCAGGAAGGGGGCGCAAATAGGTATGGAGTGGGCTGAATTTTACATTAGGAGGGGAGGGGTGGGTCGCTGCATGCCTTATTTGCCTAGGGCATTAGAATACCTTGTCCCAGCCCTGGCAGCAGTTCCCTTCTTTCTGCCTTCATAGTGCATTTTCTTACTGCCCTGGTCTGGTCCCATCCCCTTCACCAGCATTGGCTGTCTGCTCTCCAGCCTCCTCTATGTCTCTGCCCCCGGTCGTAATCTCGGGAGTGCACACAGGCTCCCTGATCTCCTCTGCTTTCCTCCCCCCTTACTTTATCAGCAGATCTTCTCTCCTGTTGGCTCTTAAACAGAGAGAAACAATGCTATTCAAGGTGTCTTGTAATTCTCTGCAGCGACTAAATGCTCCCACAGCTGGTTTCTATCAGTAACCTCAGGACCATACACTGTACTGAGCCAGCATTGCCAGGGGAGCGAGCATGTTATGCCTATGGGTGTGATAAAGTCTGCAGACTGAAGACACCCCCAAGCTGTGTTAGTATGCGCACTGTTTTGAAACTCAAAATGCTGCGAGCGGACATAATGTGCACAAACTGAGGTAGTGAGAAAACCCCTTTAATGCTTTCTAAGGTGCCAGTTACTATCCACCCACACACTCCTGAAATGTAAATTCGGTGTTGGCACGTGTACTGGTACCGTCTCTTTCTATGACAGTTTAGCGTCGCATTTGAGATGATTATTTTCATGATATCAAAGGATGTTCTCCACTTAAAATTGAAGTTAGTAATATGTAACACAGAGTAAAAAAAAGCCTATATATATGGCTTTAGACTATGGTCATATGATCGATTTTTCTGTTGGATTTCAGCTAGGTTTATGGGCTTGGATTAGCTCCAAAAAGTAGAGCTAATTCACGTCTTGTTTACCTGATGTGATTCTGTTCTGTGGCATGGATTTGATGCCCACAAACACGTGGATTTCATGCTGATATCCATGTAAGGGTCCGTCGACACAGTCAGGGTTTCAGACAGATTTGAAAACCGTCTGAAATCCGTCTGTCAACCTTTTACACAGACTTAAATAGAAAATCCGTTCAGTGGTCTACACTGAACAGATTTTAAGCCGGATGTTTTTTACACTGCCGGCGTTCCGAAAAACTTTCAACATGCACAACCAGTGAAGGTGTGCATTTCGCTGGTTGAGGGGGATGGCGGATCCACAAACTGCGGACAGATCCGTCCCCCAGGACCTTGCAAAAGACCACAAAATACCGTCCAGATTCTTAAGACAGAATCTAACTTGTATTTTGTTTATGCCCTGTGGATGTACCCTTGGGGGAGAGGCGTAGGAGCGGGGGTCGTGTGTTATATTTTAATAATATTCCTGCACCTAACCCAATATTTATGTGCTGTAACTGCAGATGCAGCATAATTGAGGAATAGGAATACTTATGTTACTAATTGAACTGATAGCAGACACTTATGAAAATAGTGCTATACCTAAGAGTCAAAACAGAAATAGCATTTTAATTTCAGTTAATGGAGTGGGATTAGAGATGGGCAAATTTCTCAAAAATTCGATTCGCCGCCTTCGACGAATTTCCCGACAAAATTCTTTTCGCGTTAAAAAACAGCTATTTTCTGGCTGCAGCAGAAAGCCCTGTAGGTGCTGTAGAACATTGTGCCAAGCGTAAATATTCAGAGGGACTTGGTTGGTGTCATCAATGCTGTGTTTTATTGTAAGACATAGCATATGACTGGCCGCCACTTCTTGGAATCGCTCACTCTAAAATCGTGCCTTGGGCAACATTCAGACAAAACTGACCAAAAATCTGAAGCTGGAATGCAGCCTGAATTTAAAGTCATGGCAGCGCAGCGTGGAAAAAACAAGCTGATGGCTAAGATCCTGATCGATAGTGTCAAAGTAACGGAGGTCTCTGGCACAGTAAGGGGACGTCACAGCAGGCCAGAGCTTTAAACCGTCACAGAATATGACAGAACCTGTTCTGTTAAATGCTGATTGTTATGTAAAACATTGAAAATTAAATGTATTCTGAGTTGTTCATTAAACTCATTTCTTAAAATAGTGAAGTGTGAGCCATCATCCCCTCTCTGGTGGAGGGAAGGAATTTCCCTAGCTGTCTGCAGAATCCACCCCGCCCAGCCTTTGACCGTTGGTTCAAGTACGGAACGTGTTTAGAAGACCATGATCAAGGCGCTTTATGGCCGCGTGGATTTGTATATCACTGTCCTGGATACCTGAAAACCTGATAACGGCTAGACCCTTATCTAAAACTCTCTCTCTATTTCTCTCTAGACCAAGAGTGAGAAAAGGTTTTTCCTTTGTCCTGCCCAGAAGCAGTCCGTGAGTGCCCCCCTTCGGTAACAAAATACATAGCCATCCCCCCAGAGAACGCGCGGGGGGGGGGGGGGGGGGGGGGGGGGGGGGGGGGAACATTCTGTAAACCCACCCTCCTTTTCATAATTCCAGCCAATAAGCCGTACCAGCTGGCTGGTAAAAAATGGCTCAGCCCCGGTAACCCCTGTACAGGTGTCATAGCTTATGTCCTTCTTTCTAAGTGAGCTGTGTCTAATGTCTCCTACCCCCGGGACTGGAAACATCGTGTAAGTGTGGAGTTTTCCATTTTTTTTCCTCCTTTTTTTAAAAACTGTATGTTGTGTGTGTCATTATTGTTATTACATCTTTTGGTCTATTGTAAGCAAACTGAAATCATTTTTATATTATAGTATCAGTAATGGGGGGGTCGGTTAACTCTTCGATGTTGCAGCACGACCCAATTTCTTTGAAGGATTGTTTTTTTTGTTTTTTCTCTTTGTTAACTACTGAAGAGCAAGTGTATGTGACCTGTGAAAGCATTTTTTTACTTTTTAGAAATCGTGAGTACCAGCTACCTTCCCGGCGAGGCCCTTATGTTTTCTTTTGATTATTGAGGGGGAGGTGGTGTCAGCGATAATTTAGGGGTCTAGGATCTGTCTTGTTGTACGAATTAAAGCTTGATTTGCTACCTTAGTGAGAGGTGAGCTCGAGTGATTATAAGTCTATAACCCCATAACAGGTGGCCCCCCCAGTCACGTGCTGGTGAGCGAGTACGTGACAAAATGTATGCAGCTGTTGGATATTTTTCTTTTAATGCAACCTTAGTGCTGGTTTTCAGCAATGAATTCCCGCACTAAAAGACTGCCTGTAACTTTAGAGAAGATACACCAGTCTTACAAGAATTACGCAGTGCTAACTTTATTTGACACACATCAATCAGTTTCCCCACCCTGTAGTTTTCTTTTCTTACTTTTATTTTGGCAAAGAGGGTGGCTTTTGTGGAAATGGTCAGCCCTTACACAGAAGCAAAGTAAAGAATATCTCGTCAGCCTAGAAAAATTTGAGAGGAAGAGATATTGTACATGCCGTGCCAAAGACAAAGGCCCCTCAGATCCTGAACTCGTGGAGCACGATCTGCAGCATCCGGAGCGGCGTCAGAGAGCGAAACGACCACGCACAGGGTCCAATTTGACGAGATCTGTGCGCCTGAAGTAACATTCCCTGATGACCCCCTCCATCGGCAGCTCCTCAGGGAGGCATGGACTCTGCACTTGGGCATAGCTTTGCAAAGCAACTTGGCGCTTGTGACCCTATGTGCTCCTCCATCTTATCCGGCAATTCCAACAGGCATAGCGAGAGGCGGGCGGTGGCTGAGCGACAAGCAAGCGAAAGAGGCGGTTCTGAGCGTCAGCAGCGAGAGAGGCATAGGCGGCTGATCGTCCAAGCCGAGCGACAAAGCAGCGAGATAGGCGGCTTGAGCGACAAGCAGCGAGAGAGGCTGAGGTCGGCTGAGCGTCAAGCCGAGCGTCCACCAGCGAGAGAGGCGGCTGAGCTGTCAGCATCTGAGAGAGGCGTGCCGAGCTTCAATCTGCGAGGGGACCTCAAGCTACAGCTCTTGGCACGACTTGACAGGGGTGAGTCTAGCCACGGCCATTCTTGCCCAGGAATACAAACCCATTATGAAACCCCGACAGGAACACTTTCTTCCTGTGATGGAAAAGAATGGGGGACTTTGATGTGTGTTCCCTAACTAGGATTTGAAAAGAACTTGTAGGCAATTATCTCTGCCCAAAGAGGATGTGCACATAATCTGACTGACCCCCAGGACCAAAGATAAAAGCCTAGGAGGGTTTTATTCGTACCTCCTAACCAGAGCACGACGGGGACTATTACGCCCTAAATAGGGCTCTGGTCACGAATATCACCCTCACTCATCCACTCCGGAGTTTATCGCAGAATTATTTCGGGAGCCTACAGAAAGGTCCCACTTGACACCAACTCCTGATGTGGAAAGCGGTCTTTAATGCCACCTGCAAGCAGTGTGTCGAGGGACACTTCTTGTATCCACTTTGACGAGTACCTTTTGAATCTGATGATCAAGGAGCAGCTTCTTCCATATCTGTCCTGCGGATGTTCGTCAGTTTGGTCCTGCGAAGTGAGGTAAGCCCAAGACAACCAAAAGACGCGAGCAGACCTGGCAGAGACTCCTAGTGATTACCAACAGATGCCAGAACCCGGAGCACACACCTGAGTCCAACCTTGGAGGAAGGTAAAGCCTGCTGAATCCTCCCATCTCTCCCCAACGGCCACCGGCCCCCCTACCAGGTTATCCCCCTGGTGGCCCCAGACCCACCTATCCAGTCATCTGACCCGCGCAAAGTGACTTCCACCTTAAACAAAGTGGGGCATGTTTAGTGCCACCGTGTCCGACAAGAGGCAGAGTGCCCCTACGCTGCGAAAGCTCCCGGGCAGGGCCCTCTTCTACCTTGTGGCTGGGGCTGAAGGGAAGAAGCAGCACAATTGCAACTGTTACTCGTGTGCAACAAGGATACCGTTGGTCTTACAAGTACAGTGTGAGCGATAGGGTGACTGTGGTGCGCCCTGAGTTGGAACTCTGAGGACATCCTTACTGGAAAGACTATGTCCCAGACTGGAATTGGAGGATTCAGCTTCTGGCTGTCCCCATGGCCCTGTTTTATCAGGATTGTGGTAGCATGTGAGAGAATGAGAGAAGTGGGAATCTCTGACTCTATATCCCAGCCAGTGTTTTTGTCTGGGGACTACCGGATTTGGGGGAGGAAGGAAATTAATTATGTCCCAGACCCCCCATTGGTGGAATGCCCACCCGACCTATATTGGTTCCCTACAGGACCAGTGGCACATCAACATGGAAACGCCCTTATTGTGGATGAGACTGTCTGCTGTAGTGCACGCCCAGGACATGTCCCCGGCAGGTGGTAATGTGCATGAAAATGTTGATAACATTTGTATATGTTGCAGCTATGAACTCGCAGTCCAAACTGCTTGTAAGCCTCAGTACCTGTGTACCTGCTTCTCCCTCACAGACAGCATCTCCTGCCTAGGAGGGGTCGCATGGCTGAAGCCGCACCAGAGAGCCCTCTCATCTGCAGCTGACCCCCGCCTCTGCAAGTGATTGTCAGACTGATATGTATGGCAATTCAGGCAGCTCTCCTTTCCGATCACAGCTTAGATAAGCTAAGGGGGCCTGGCAGTATAATCCACCCCCTGAGTCCAGCAATTTGAAAGGGTGTACTGGAGCATGGGCAAGCTTTACACGAGAGACAGTGCTGGACGCCCATTCAACTTTGGAATCTGAAAGCGACTGGTGGTTCCCTACCCAATCAGGGAAACCACTATTAAAGGACGCGTCATAGAGAAACCTTTAGCCGCATTTGGGCGTACACAAAACCAAGGCTCGCTCTTCAAAATTTTTATTGAGTCCCCGCCAAATATGGGGACTGAGACATAGCCAACTTACTGTCGTTCATGCATGGACAGTGCCAGCGGGTAGTAAGGCGGGGAATGCTTCCAGGCCCCATTTATTTCCCTTACCAAATACAATACGATGAGCCTTTCAAAAGATGGCGGGGATATCATAGGTTCCCTGCGTCCCCGACAGTTCTGGAAGGCGCTTCATTCTGACAGTAGTTGACTATGGCCACCCATATCAAGGCTGTGTTCCATGTCCACCATACTGGCAGACCCAAAGGTTTGCTGACCGCCCTGTATCGAATTATTCACGATGTTGGTGTTCCTCAAGGAGATGTAACTGACCAGGGTGGACTCAGTTTTAATGTCCAATCTAATGCGAGCCTCTGCAAGAAAATGCAGTGCAGCACCTGACCCCCGACCACTCCCAAATCACCCACAGACCAATGGGTTGTGTGAGCTTTTTAATGGGACATTAAATGCAGATTCTCAAAATGCAAGTTAGACCCAAGGGTCCGAGATTGTAGCGTTACCTACACTCCACCTGCTTGTTGCCTATCGGGAGTTGCCCCAAGCTTCTACAGATTTTCCCCATTGAGCTTCCTTTAAGTATGAAGAGTAAGGAGGGGGCCCCTGGACTTGATCAGGGTGAGTCCTGGGAGGTAATCTGTAGACCCCCCAGAATGACCATCCTGTGGAGTACGTAATAAAACTCAGTGGACAAGATGCAGGTCACTTAGCAGTGTTGTGCATGACAACCATACCCAAAACCCAGGCCAAGCAGAAACTATGGTATGACCGAAAGCCCGTGCAACGAACATATGAACAGGGCAGAGGTTTGGGGTACTGTCCCCAAGTCTGCAGAACAAGTTACAGGCTAGCATGTGAAAGGCCCCTACAAACACGGTGCTAAACGTCTCAATGACGTCAAACATGTAGTGATCCAAGAATGCCAAAGCGCAGAAGGTGTTCCATGTAAAATATGTTAAAGGCACATCACTCCAGAGAGCCCTGTGTCCTGCCTGTGTGCAGTATGCCCGAGGAGGAGAGGAAGGATGTCCCTGGTATATCTCTTGGCCGAAACACAGGACACAGACACACTTGAGGCGCACAATTTTAAACCCACATTAGCCCACACTCAGCGGTCTGAGCTTCACCATTTACTGATGGCCTATCATGATACCTTACAAGTAGGCCAGGGCAATTCAGTTAGCCATCCCCACCATTGGACAAACTGCACACACTCCCCCATTAGGCAACCTTCTTAATCGGTCTCAGCAGAGGTGAAAAGGCAACAGTAGGGGGCAAATAGAAGAGTGTTGGCCTTATGGGTCATACAAAAACCAGAGTTCCTGGGCCACAACCAGTGTCTTCTTGTCCCAAAGAAGGATCGAACGACAAGGTTCTGTGTGGATTACAGGAGTTAAATTGCATCACAGTCGTTTGAAGCCTATCCCCTGCCCAAGGTATAGATAGGCGTTAGATTCAGCGGCCCGGTGCCCATCCTACCTCGACCATAATGTACCTGAGCATGGGCTATTGCAGATCCCCGACAAAGAAGCCAGGAAAGTGTCGTCCCTTCATAACCCCCAATGGGCTGTATGAATTTTTGGTCATCCCATTGTGTATGAAATGCCCCGCCACATTTCAGCGCCTGTCAATTCACTGCTTGAGGGGATTTGATGGTTTGCTTGTTGATATCTGGATGATAAAGCTCATCTTAGCAATTCCTGGGAGGAGCAACCTACTCCCTGCTGTCCCAAGTCCTAGGGAGGCTCAAATCTGCAGGTCTGACCATTAAGCCAGGAAGTGTCAGATAGCCTGGCCGAGGTACACTCTTTGGGACAACACAGGTGTGGGGGTTTGTACTGCTAGAGGCCGGACCAGAAAAGACATAGGCGATTACAGCCTGGCCCACTCCCAAAACAAAAAACAGGTGATGTGCTCTGTTCTAGTGTACGTCTGGCTACTATAGTAAGTTTGTGCCAAACTACAGTCTCCCATGGCCAAACCCCTAACTGACCTCACCAAGCCAGAAACTTCCACACAAATAGTCTCTATGAAACCCCCCAAGTGTGAGCAGTGAGCCCTTAACGCACTAAAGTCTGCTTGGCCAGCTCACCTGTCCTCCAGCTCCTGACTTCTCCCTGTAGTTCGTGGTTCAAACTGACGCCAGCACTTATGGGTCTAGGTGCGGTCCTCAGTCAGGTGAATCCGCACGGGGGTAGGAGCACACCCATTTTCTGTACTGAGCAGGAAGCACCTGCCAAGGATGTCTTCCTAGCAACACGAATTGTAGAAGGAGTGTTTGGCCATCGTATGGGCCCTAAAAGAAACTAACAAACCCTACCTATATGGCGCAACTTTAACGGTGGGTTCACGACCATAACCCGCTCACCTGGCTCAACCGATTGGCTAGGGCGACAATGGCAAGCTGCTCATGTTGAGCCATGTAGCAGCATGCAATATGATTTTACTGTACATACACAAAAAGGGCACAATTTTGAACATGGTAAATGCAGAGGTCTCTCCCGCGCAGGGCAGTACGGAGGCGGGCCTCAGGAGATGGCAGTGAGCCACTCCCCCCCACGCCCACTCAAATGGGGATGGTTGATATTAAAACATTGAAAAATAAATGAAAATTACTGAGTTGTTTTCAATAAATCCATTGCTTAAAATTGTGAAGTGTGACCAACATCCCCTCTGGGTGAAAGGAATATCCCTAGGCTGGGTCTGCAGAAGTCTCTCACCCCGCCAGCCCCTTGTAGACCGTTTTAAGTACGGAACTGTTTAGAGACCATGAATCAATGCGCTTTAATGGCCCAGAATGTATATGCAGCTGTCCTGGATACCTGAAAAACCTGATAGAGCCTATGACCCTTTCAAAAACACATCTTTCCCGCCGAGAGTGAGATAAGGTTTTCCTTTGGTCTGCCCAGAGGCAGTCCGTGAGTGCCCCCCTGTGGAACAAAATTACCATAGACATCCCCAGAACATTCGTAAACCCACCACCTCATAATTCCCAGCCAAAAGAACAACAGCCTGGCTGGTATAAATGGCTCAGCCCCACCTGAATACGGTGTCCATAGTCTACGGGGTCCATCTTTCAAAAGAGAGCTGTGTCTAATTTCTCCTTAACCCCGGAACTGGAAACATCGTGTAATTGTGGAGTTTTCCATTTATTCCTCCTGTTTTATATTTAAAAAAACTGTATTGTGTGTGTGTCATTATTGTTTATTATCATATTTTTGTCTATTTAAGCACTGAAAGTCCATATTTATATTAAAGGTATCAGGGTTTTAAAAAATCTCGTTAACTCTTGCTGTTGCAACGGACCCAATTTCTTGAAGGATTGGTTTATTTTTTTTCTCTTTGGTAACTACTGAAGAGTCATTGATTGACCTGTAAGCATTTTTTTACGTGTTTTTAGAAATCGGTGAGGAACTCAGCTACCCTTCCGGCTGAGCCCTTTTTGTTTTTCTTTGAATTATTGAAGGGAGGTGTTGGCAGCGGATAATTTTGGGGTGTGCTTGACTTGTCTTGTGGTACGAATTATATGCCCTTTGATTTGCTACCTGATTGAGAGGTGAGTCTCGAGTGGATATATCCTACCACATTACAGTGGCGCCCCCCCATCACGTGCTGGTGAGCGTTGTACGTGAACACTGATACATAAAGAGACCCCCCGAATGAGTGGAGATGGGGATTGGCAGTAATTTGCGTTGACGTCTCTGATCGTTTTGCCCTTCCTTTCATCCGTCAGTGTCCGCTTTCAAACGGTCAATAATCCATCAGTATTGCTAAGGCCAAAAACAAACAGGAGTTGATCCAAAACAGAGATAACCAGTAAGTGGGATATTTGCATGTCTTCTGTATTCTGTTTCCACCCCTGCTTTTGGCTAGACAATCCTGATCCTTCCCATTCCTTCTGACAGGTGAAAGAAGGGGAAAACTAAACATAGTGGCAACATCATAGAGTGGTGAGGGTGGAAACAGCATTAGGAAACCACAGGGTGTTCCAGTGAGACAGCGGTCAATTGGCAGCAGCATGAGTAGGCCACAGAGTGGCACAATGACAAATTATGGAGGTGGCAGCAACATCAGGAGCCCACAAAGTCGCACAACGACACAGTGTGGAGGTGATGTCATCAACAGCAGCAGCATGAGGTCAGAGAGTGGCACAATGACAGAGTGTGGAGGTGGCACAAACAGGAGTAGGCCACAGAGTGGCACAATGACAGAGTGTGGAGGTCACGGCAGCAGCAGCAGCATGAGGTCATAGAGTGGCACAATGACAGGGTGTGGAGGTGACGGCAGCAGCAACAACAGCAGCAGCAGCATGAGGTCAGAGAGTGGCACAATGACACAGTGTGGAGGTCACGGCACCAGCAACAGCAGCAGCAGCAGCATGAGGTCATAGAGTGGCACAATGACAGAGTGTGGAGGTGGGTGGCAATACCAGTCCCTGGTAAAGATGGTGATAGGCAGATGGAGAAACTGGCAGCAGATGTGTGGCATCAGGCGGGTGGCGGCATCAGAATAGTGGCTGAGGCAGGTAGTTTGAATCCAGACTCATTTCTCAAAGTTTTGGTGAGGCGTCATGGCTGATGTAATCTGATGCCTAAGGCATTGGTGTGTGGAAATCCTGGCCAATCCACCCCTGATTCATCTTAACAAAGGTCAGTCGCTCCACATTTCCGGTGGACATGGGGGTAACAATGGACCCCCGCCGCACTGAACTCCCGCTCTGATGCCACACTACTGGCCAGGCAGGACAGCTTCTCCACTGCAAACTCGGCAAGTTGCGGCCACACATCCAGTTTGGCTGCCCAGTAGTCCAGCGGATCTTCTAACTGGGGTGGCAGAGTGCTGTCCAAGTAGGCCACCACCTGTTGGTTCAGGGTCTGCTCCAGGTCCTGCTGCTGCTGGTGAGTGCCCTCCTCACTAGGCGGGTGAAGGAAGCTGCTCATCAGCGACTCCAGACTTAGGTTGCTGCTGATGGAGCTGGTACTGCTCCTACCCCCCACCTTCCCACAGCAGCCGTGGCAGTGGTACGTGAGCACTGAGGAACCCCCCAGTCAGACCTGTCAGAGGATGGACCATGCTGCACATAGGCAGCGGCCAACTGACTACGGAGGATTTCTCTATAGTACACCAATTTGTCCTTCCTCTCAACAGCTGGAAAAAAGGCTCCCATTTTGGACCGGTAGCGAGGGTCCAATAGGGTGGAGAGACAGAAGTCATTTCTCTGCCAGATGGTGACTATTCGGCTGTCACTAGCCAGGCAAATCAGCATGCTGCGGGCCATTTGTGCAAGTGACTCTGAGGAACTCCCTGCCTCCATCTCCACTGTATACTGCCACGGTGCTTGGGGGTCATTCACCCAGTGGGTCGTAAAGGACATGTACTGGCCCTGACCGTAGTTACAGCTCCACACGTCCGCGCTGCCGTGCACCTTGGAACAAACTGATAAGCTTAAGGACTGGCCCACCTTCTGTTCTACATATTTGTGAAGGGCTGATACTGCCTTTTTGGAAAATAAATTACGGCTTGGAACTCTCCACCTCGGCTCAGCACAGGCCATTCGTTCTCTGAACAGTTCACCATTTGGAAAGGGAGGGCGTGCAGTACCAAAAACTTGGACAGGAGCATGGTCAGCTTCTGCACCATAGAATGGTTGGACGCATACTGTTGTCTCTTTGCAATCGCCTCGTTGAACGACTGCTTGCGCCATGAGTAGCGAGGAGCAGGAGCATCTGGACCGGGAGATGATGGCAAAGAGAAACAGCTCCCTTCTGCAGAGGTGGTGGAGCCTTGACTGGCTGAAATGGCATGGCTGCAATGCAGTGCCACTGGGCACTGCTGCTGCTGTTACTGCGGCGGCACGATGGACCACCACATCTGAGCCACGTTTCTCCCAGGCCACCAGATGGTGACGCTGCATGTGTTGACACAGGGCCGTGGTGCCAATGTTAGCTCCCTGGCCATGCTTCACTTGCTGCCCACAGATTCTACATATACCCATGTTCGGCTCCTCCGGTGTCTTAACAAAAAAACTGCCACACCGCTGAGTAACTGATTTTACCGCCAACCCTCTGCACTGAGTGACTACTACCTCGCTGCCTCGCTGAGCCCCTGTGCCGCAACTTTCTTGGACCTGAGAAGTGGGTTTTCTACCCCGTGGCCGTTGGCTCCCGACCTCGCACTGCTGCTACCCTGCTGACTCACGGCCACACTATCCACTTGCTGGCTGCGCCGCTGCCTGACGCGCAAGCTGACGCCCTCTTCTCCTGACGATGATGAAGCCCTTGCTTCACCCGGCTCCCAAGTGCGGTCGGCTACATCATCATCGATTATTGTTGGATCTTCACTGCTGTCCTCCTCAACGGTCTTGGTATGCAGAGGCTGAACCCTCACAAGATGACCTCCCATGCCACTCTCCACATCCATACTTTGCCGCCTACTGCAAGAAGCAGGGGATGTCGGCCCCACATCTTCGCTGCCAAGTAGCTGCTGACTGGCCTCAAATTGTTCACCCTCGCTGTATAGTGGTGCTGAGCCCAGACCACATAGTAGATCTATGGCTGAGGGAACTGGACAGGACAGAGGCAGGTTGAGGACAGATGAGGGCCTCTGTCCCGCTCCCGGGCCATGCCAACTAAGGGTTGTGTCTGACGTTTCCACCGACTCTTGGCTGGGGTTGTCAGATGTCATCTGGGAGGAAGTGGATGACCTAGTCAACACACGGCCGCTAGATGACACCGGCAGTTCTGGCCTCACCGAGTGACCCCTTCTGCGATGTCCCCTTACTGTGCTGCGACCTTTGCCTGCTCCAGGAATGTTTGTGCCACTGCCACTTGCCTGTGAAGAGCCTGCCACCTCTCTGTCTAACATCGATGTTTGTTCAAAAATTTACAGACTCTGTTTAATGAAGATATCTGTATATGGTAAATACACACCCTGTATTTGACTCCAAATGAACCTACTAACAGCTGGGAAACCCTTGATATTAATTGCGCTACAGAAATCACCAGAAAAAGATAACTGGTATGTGGCGTGTAAAAACGCTGTGTATTTTGCCGAATAAGAAAGCACAAACAGGCTTAAGTAACCCTTGGATATAAATTATGCTACAGAAATCACCAGGAAAAAATTAACTGGTATGTGGCATGTTAAAATGTTGTGTATTTTACTGAATATAAAAGAACAAACACGCTTAATTGACCCTTGTATATAAATTGCGCTACAGAAATCACCAGGAAAAAATTAACTGGTATGTGGCGTGTAAAAATGCTGTGTATTTTACTGACTACAAAAGCACAAACAGGCTTAGATAATCCTTGGATATAAATGATGCTACAGAAATCACCAGGAAAAAATTAACTGGTATGTGGCATGTTAAAACGTCGTGTATTTTACTGACTACAAAAGTACAAACAGGCTTAGATAATTTTTGGATATTCAATGCGCTCCAGAACTGACCAGATGGCATTAAAATGTATATGGGGCAGAATTAGACCCATCCTGGACTTGAATTACAATACCCCACAAACTGAATCAAAATGATAATGGAAGAGGAGCAGTCTCTGATAAAAGCTGTGACACCCCCCCAAAATCGCTGTTAAAAACAAATTTGTGTGAGATCTCTGCAGCAGCTGCACCAGCGGCACAATGAGAGCAGTGTGAGCAGCCAGCATGGCGCCCGGACTTATATAGTGCGGTGACATCACAGAATCCCGATGGTCTCTGATTGGCTTCATCTCTGCACATGTCATTTAGGCTACGCCTTTCTTCCTCCCAGACTTCTCTGCCCCGTGTCACGCCATGTGCTTGTGGCCATTTTAGCAATTAAAAACAAGCTTCGTTCCCGCGAATTACCCCAAACTTCTATTTCGTGCAGAACCGAAGTTTTCCTGAAATTCTAAACGAAGTCCACTTCGTTAGAATCAATTCGCCCATCTCTAAGTGGGATTATTTCAAATATTCGAGTAAAAGTGAAGTTTTAAATATACAATTGTAGTCAGTAAAAGAGGGTCTTTGACACATTATTGTTATATATTTTGATTTTTGGATGCCCTACCACTGACAAGGGTCCTGTTATTCTGTAATGAATGTATCAAGGACAACGCATATTTTTTTTTTCTAACATTGTATTATATTTTCATCCTTTTTAACAGGGAGGCATAAGTGCTCAAGCATTTGTTCGAGTTGATATAGAAGACATAAATGACAGTGCACCAGATTTTGATCATACAAATTATGTGACAAGCATTAGCAGCCATACTCAACCAGGAACAGAGATACTTAATGTTTTGGCCAACGACAAAGATAAAGGATTGTTTGGAGAAGTGTTATATGAGCTTATACCTGGAGATAAGATATCATTGTTTACTGTGGACTCATCTTCAGGTAAGTGCAAACCTCTTATTAGCCTTTTGCCAATATATTATACAGACGTTTTTTTTAGATTTTATGCACAAACTAAATGTAGTAAAACTTGATTTAATACTTAGGGCCACATGTATAAAAACTGTATAGGTCTAAAATTCCTTTTGTTGCCCATAGCAGCCAATCACAGCGCCCATTTCATTTCATATGGTGCTCTGGAACAATGAAAGTGACGCTCTGATTGGTTGCTATGGGCAAAAAGGGGAGTTTTAGACCCTGACAGTTTTCATACATGTGGCCCTTAGTTCTTTGTTACAGTCTTATCCAAAATGTGTATAAAGATTCATGTGTCTTGGGTAAGCTATATATATTATACAAAAAATAATGTAATGTAATGATATAGACCAGTCATTGGTCTTCAATTATAAATCTATGGTTAGCTATAGTCTTGAGCAGCCACAGTTTGTTTAAGGATCCAGCTAGTATTTTATCATCTTTCAAAGGTTTTGGGGGACAGTTCTGTCCATAGATAGCGGATCCGCCCATCCTCCATAACCATTGAATTTTCATAACTTGCTCCAAGTTTTTAGGAACGCCGTAAGGCTGAAAATCCGTTCAGTGTAGACTATTGAACGTATTTTCTTTTAAAGTCTATGGAGATGATTTCCTATCAGTTTTCAGTTTCCAAATCCATAAATCATCTGAAAATCCTACCAATAAATGTTAGATTTTACATTTACTGATTATGTAGCCATTATTATTTAATGCAGGACACCCACTTTTACAATCAGGACATCTGACCATCTCATAGACAATCCACAGAAAACAGATCATTATGGGGTCTGGTCAATGATGTCCAGAATAAATGAACAGAGATATACAGCTTCCTAAATGTTTGTGCTTATTGAAAACAATGGTTGGAAAAGGAGATCGAAAAAGAGTGGTGAGCTGCTCACATTGTCCAAGAGTATGTTGGACTGATGTTGTCTTTAGGTGAGAGCAGGAAGCCTACCTGGACCTATCTATTTAAGGCTACGTCTATACAACAGAGATTTACTGTCAGATTTTTAAGCAGATTCGGTATTAGAATCCGTAAAACTCCAACTGTAAATCATCCCCATAGACCTCTATAGAAAATCCGAGCTGTAGGTTGGATTTCAAATCCGAAAAGCGGGTCAAGAACTTAGAACATGTTCTATAATCTGCTATATTTCACTTGAAAATGGCAAATAATAGTACTGTTCATTTGAATGGGATGGCCGAAATCTGAAAACCGCAGCAAAAAACTGGGACAGAAACTAGTACAAATAATGAAAATCAAGTGTAAAACACTGGATTCTGATTATGGTCTGACAAGTATTTTGTTCTCTGCCATGTGGAAATGGCAGGACAATGGAAGGACAATGTGGAATTGCATTGAAAAAAAAGATGATCGGGGTCCTGATGTTTTCTCTATACTTTGTTATCTATGACAAAATGTTACCTCTATCACTAATATTACATAGCTTTTTCAGAGTATCTCATGTTTAGATCACAACATCATAAGAAGCGTCCTGCAAAAATGCACTAATATGTAACTTTTAATATAACCAATGAAAAGGTGACTACACCTCAACAAATACATGCATAAAAAAATTGGAGGACGCCCACAACAAAAAAGAGGAATACGTAACACAAAAGGTAGAATAGTTTATCCATAGTAGTCCTTAACACTACCCCTAGCCTAAATACAGGGTGATCGCCCTGATAAGAGCGTCCCTGTCAGCAATCTCAACCTGCTACGTGTCTCTGATACACCCTAACAGTCCTTTCCAACATGTTTTATTCCCCCCTATTAGGAAATTCTCAATGTACACATGTAAGAGATAAAAAAAAAAACAAATGGGTAAATGCCACAATTGTATGTAGACAATTATCGAGTGTATTTTTTAAAAACTAATGTATGGCTAGCGTAGTAATCAAACAAGCAGTATATATAGGGTTTAACATCAGAGTCTTACTCGTATGGAGTGAAATCTACACAACCCTTTTGCAATAAACATGGAGCCACTATATAAATAAACTGCAACAAAAAACTGAAAAGACAAACAATTGCAGATATCAGTGAATTGCTGATATTGGGCATGTCTATATCTCCTTCAGCTTAATGCTGTGCTGGAGGATGCAGGAACAGACTTCAGATACCTCTACGCCTTACATAGCACTTATATGGTGAGGCGTCCTGGTTTACTTGGATGGACAGTAAGGCTATGTCTACAAAGCACAGGTTTTCCAACAGATTTTCGGTGGTTTTTAGTATTTAAAAACTAAGACTTTATATTGAAGTCTATGGCTATGTCTACATAGCACAGGCTTTATGTCAGACTTTCTGTGGTTTTTAGAGAACTTTTCACATAAACTGCCTGAAAAAGTGCCCAAAAACACACCAAATAGCTCAACAAAAAAACTAAAAACCACCCAAAAAACTTGTCAGAAACTGCTTTGGACAAAAAACTGACAAAATACTCAGGTTCAAAGGTTTTGGTTTTCAAAGAGTTTTTTTTCCTATGCTGTGTGGCCCTATGCAAGTGAATTGAGTCTTGATAACAACAGAGTAGCAAGTGTTTAATGTAAGCTCCATATGAGCATTGCACTGTATCAGCAATTCAGCATTATTGAGCAGCAGAGGGTTTGATGACTAGCTGATATGCCACAACAGTTTATAACTGGAAAATGCTTTACAGTACAGGCTTTTTAGTTAATTTTTTCTCTATAGTGTTTTACATATTGTAGCATTTCTTTAAACAGATGTAATGAATTGTGTAATATATGTGCCTTGCTTATAAAATATGCTAGTTCCGCATTTTTTTTTAAAAAAAATTGTATGTGCATGAGAGGCATTAACATGCTCCTTGCCATTAAAAAAGTTGCTTGAGAACTCTCCAAAATGTACCATTATTACGAGTATCAGGAACTTAAAGAAACTCTTAAAGTTAGACATTGTGTTAGGAATACCATTGTGTTAGGAATACCATGCACAGCTCTCTCAAACCCTGCAGTAGTCAAAAGTTATATCTGGGATACCATATAGGCCTTATGGTCCGTTCAAACGATGTAATTGTGGGGTGTATATTGGTGTGTAATTGCTCTGCAATACTGAATCTCCTTAAGAGCTGTGAATAGCCGACGTTTTCCCCGGCATATAATACGCGGCGGGGAAAACAATTGATATGTCACTTCTTCCTGGTGCTTTATGAGCCGGGGAGAGTGAAAGTCAATGGGAGCCGGCAGTCTGTGTTTTAGAAGTACATGATGGCCAGTGTGTACTTATAAAACACCCAGCCCCCATTTACTTTCATCTTCCCCGCGTCGGGGAAAACAGCAGTGAATCGTAGCTCTCAATTAGAGCTATGAATTACCGTAGTTGCGGGTATATTTCGGGCGCATTGCAGAGCAATTATGCACCCAAATACACCGTGCAAAGATGCTGTGTTAACATACCCTAAATGTCCACTAAGTAGCTCTATTCCTGATTCTCCTTGTCTGCCTAATTGACAAGTCTGTCCCTATTTGTATTTATGGAGAGACCTGTCAGTAATGCTGATCTTGATGAGGAGAAGCCAGCGGACTCTTATTCCCATGCCAGTATTTTTTTTCCATGCTGACCTTTATAAGTTCATTATTTACTGTTATAAATCCTTTTAACCCCTTTATGACCACCCAAGGTCTCTGGATGTTGTGCTGGTCTGTATATAGTTTTTCAGGGAATGCTTCTGACTGTGTTTCTGAACCTATCTGCATCTGAATGAAAAGGATAGCTGCAGATATAGCCAGACCCCCTATAGATAACACAGATGGTTTATTGCTTTCTTGATCACCAAATCCACAGCACATAATGACTGCCATCCAAACAGTTCAGCAACTGGCAATGATGTTAACTGCTCCATTCCCCTTAATCACATAATCTTAGCTGGCTCAAATCAGCTTGGCAGTGCATGCCAGAAGGCTATATTACCTATGTGACTGGGGCTATGTAAACCCTAGGTACAGGGAAAATCATCAATAAAAATGTAAGGTAATGTTAAAATGTTCTTAAAAAATAAAGCAACTAAACAGCTGTGGCCCCACCCCTGAGGAATCGAAATTATACATCTCCTAAATAAAGATTACTGTAAATAAAACTGGTGTAGAAATAATGACTGAGACTGCACCAGATAAACATACTATCATGGGTGCACACTTGTTAAAGTGGAAGATTGCCTTTCACCTCCAGATGCATGTTTCAAACAAGAGTTGAAGTAAATTCCTCCAGCAAAGTTCTTCTTTTATTAGGTCCACATCAGTAAAAAAAACATCCATGTTTTGATCCCTTATTTAGCTAGGTCTTTATTAGGCCTCAAGTGATAGATGATACCGTTAACCTATCTATATACATATCATCCAATCACAATGGAGGGATCATTATCCAGTTGTTCATCAGATCCTAAAAAAATTTGAAAATTATTGACACTCAATAAAATATGCAAAATCCCAGATATATAACTTCATTACTATCATTATGAAAATAGAAATACAGTACATTCTTAATAGTAAAAATTCCCCACTGACCAAGAGATGAGTTTAACCTATGTTTATTTGTAAAGAAATCATTGCATGTCTTAACCCTAGCACACCTAATGGAGTAGCATCAATAGATCCCTCCTCCTAAAAATCTACTATGTCTATTGTCTCGGAGGTCCAAGCCCCATAATTTCAAAGACTTTCAGAGACTTCCACATCATGCTTCCCATCCCCATAGACGTGGCATGGCGTCTTCTATATAACAGACTGTAAGGTAGTATGTAATGGAAAGGGGGACATGACATAAAAGTCACTTTATGCTATCAAAAGTAAAATACAACAATATTAAAAAAATTTTCCCATTGTATCACAAAACTAATATAAAATTACCTAAAAACAATGGCCTATGTATCACAGAATAAATATTTGAATAATTAAACAAGAAACCCCTTAAAGCTTTCAAACCTGTTTGTGCTAAAACAGCAAAACTGTGCCTGGTGATTTACAGTGGAAAATGTCTTTGACTTAAACTGTTTAATCTTCGATGCTTTGCTACCAACTGTCATTATAATGTATTAGAATATTTCTGCTAGCTCATACATTTCGAGTGAATGTATTGTGTGCTGAATTGAGACAAAAACTTGTTCTTCCATTATACCTTAACAAATACATGTTTGTTTAGCATCATGTAAATATGAGAACATGTAATGTGTATTATAACTAGATACCTTTATTTATTTATTTTACTTTTTGTGCAGTCTAAGGCCATGTTCACACGGCGTATTTGGGCGCGTATTTCAGCCCGTAATTTGCGGCGTACTGCGCGAATTACGGGCTGAAATACGGCCCAGTCATTACAGTAATCCACAGTTCTCATAGAGAACTATGGATTACGTCTCCTCTCCTTGCTCGGAGAATCCGCCGAGCGGGGAGAGAAGTTACATGTCATTTACTAACGGCATATACGCGCCACTAGTAATGATAGTCTATGGGCCGGCGAGGTGCCGCCCCCCCGCTCCCGCCTCCGCTTCCGCCCCGCCCCCGTCCACATGGCGTAATTGCGGGGCGTAATTACGCCCCGCAATTAAGCCGTGTGAACATGGCCTTAGGCTATATCTCCACTGCACAGGAAAACGATTGTATCTTCGGCGCTTTTGGTTTTCTTAAAATCGCCGAAGATATGATCGTTCCTGCGGCCCCATAGGCGGCAATAGGAAAGACGAGCTGCTGTCTACACAGCTTCGTCTTTTCTCTGCTCGTCTTTCGGCACATGCATGTTATACAACATGTTGTATAATCCGCCGGCGGTTCTCGTTTTCTTGCCGTCTTCCCATGCAATACAATTGTATGGGCGAGGTCAGGAAAACGAAAAGCGACCGCGGTTTTTGCACAAAATGTGACAAAAGCTGCGGTCCTGCATCAGAGAAAAAAACGGCCATTTTCAGGCCGCGGGAGTGTAGACATAGCCTTAGGGTATGTTCACACGGTGTAATTGTGGGACATATTTTTGAAGCGTAATTGCGTTGCAATATACCCGAAATGCGTCCCGCACAGGGGCGTTGCTAGGGTCCCAAAACATCCGGGGCTCGGGCCCTTACGTTTTTCTGAGTAGGGCTGGGTTCAGACGGAATTTTTTGCGTCTCATTGTGAACTGCGGATGTATTTTTACAGAGAAAAACCTTTGTATGTAGGCTCAGGAGAAATATAAGTGATTACACTGCAGTTACATTTGGTGACTTACAGGAGACGTCTCTGAAGAGCTTTTCTCTTTCTCTTCGTCTCCATCTGGCCCAGACACCATGATGTCCTCTCCTGGCAACGACTCTTCACTGTAGAATGTACAAAACATCTTAGACTCCTCATTTTATCAGCATTTCTCTACAATTTCCTATCTCTTTACAAAATCCCCATCTATAGTGCCCAAATAGTAATAATTACCCACTTGTAGGTAAATATTTGCCCCCTATAGCCAGGTAATAGCCCACTGTAGCCAGGTTGTAGCCCCTTTTAGCCAAGTTGCTGCCTCCTCTAGCCAGTTTACTGCCCTCTGTAGCCAGGTTACTGTCCTCTGTAGCTAGGTTACTTCCCCCTGTAGCCAGTAATATGCTCCTTGTATTCAGGTTATTAGTCCCCTGTAGCCAGGTTACTGTCCCCATAGCCAGGTAATATGCCCCCCTTTGCCACATATAATATGCCCCCTTAGCCACATATGCCCCCTAAGCCACATATGCCCCCTGTAGCCACATATGTCCACTGTAGCCACATATGCCCCCTGTAGCCACACATGCCCCCCTGCAGCCACATATGCCCCCCTGCAGCCACACATGCCCCCCTGTAGCCATTAATATGCCCCCCTGTAGCCACACATGCCCCCCTGTAGCTATTAATATGCCCCCCTGTAGCCATTATGCCCCCCTGTAGCCACACATGCCCCCCTGTAGCCACACAAGCCCCCCTGTAGCCACACATGCCCCCTATAGCCATTAATATACTCCCTATGTAGCCACACATGCCCCCTGTAGCCACACATGCCCCCCTGTAGCCATTAATATGCCCCCCTGTAGCCACACATGCCCCCTGTAGCCATTAATATGCCCCCCTGTAGCCACACATGCCCCCCTGTAGCCATTAATATGCCCCCCTGTAGCCATTAATATGCCCCCCTGTAGCCACACATGCCCCCCTGTAGCCATTAATATCCCCCAATTTTTAATATGCCCCCCCCTTTCCACATATGCCCCCTTTAGCTAATAAAAATAAAATAAAAAAAACTACTTATCTAATGAGGCAGGGTCCGTGCGTCCTGGTCCTGCAGCTTGTGAACGGTGTAAGCAGCGTGATGTCATCACGCTACTTATGCCGTCTCGCGGGGCCCAGGACCTCCTCAGCCGGCGGAGCTGCCGGCTTAGAGGATTCCAGTGTCGCAGGGGGGTGATGAAAGAGGTGCGTCACGCCCCCAGCGACGCGAAGGTTTATGTACGGCGCTTACCAAGCGCTGAACATACAGGGGAGAAGACAGGACGGGACCAATCCGTCCTGCCTCCTCCCCGACTCTGACTGCGCGGCCACTGTGTAACTGCCGTGGAGTCAGAGATCCGCGGGCGCCGCCCGCACCAAGGAGTGCTCCAGGCCCACGGCAGCGGTCTGGAGCCACCGAGACTCGGGGCACAGGCGGATTCATTCGGGGCTCGTGCCCCGAATGAATCTGCCTAGCGACGCCCCTGGTCCCGCAATTACAGCAATTCATAGCTATGAATTGCGCCCTTCTTCCCTGGCGTACAATACATGCGTATTGTACGTCAGGAGAATGGAGTGACATGTCACTTCTTCCCGGCGTTTACGTGCCATGTATAATAGTAGTGAATGGGGCCGCCCTCCCCCCTGCTTCTAAAACACCCGGCGTATTGTGACACGTACAGTATGTGCCGCAATACACCTTGTGAAAATACCCTTATACTTAGTTTATTGTAACAATATTGAAATTGAAATATTTTAAACATATTTTAATATCATCTGTTAGAGAACCCTGAATTACAGGCCAGTCCCGGACTTACACTGTTCCGGCTTACATCTGTCCCCTAGTTACAAATGGAGACTAATGGGGCATGCTGGCACTTGTAGCTCCATATTCTGCTGTAGATAGTAGCTGTGGAATGACAAGTTCCAGCATGCCACAGCAGCACATGAGGTGAAATGTAGGTGAAACCTTCTTAACAGGGGCACAGACAGCAAAACAAATGTAAAACCCCTTCCCTGCACCACCTCAAATTTAAAAACCCTTTTGTGTTGGAGTTACATTTAATACATATACATGTTCCGACTTACATACAAATTCAACTTAAGAACAAACCCGGGGACTGCCTGTATTAGGAAGTGGATCCTAACCTATTGGCCAGAGTGGAGAGAGACTGCAAAGAGCATTTCCTGCTCTGGAAGACTTGTCTACACAGACATCCTATGACTAGAATGAGTGCTCTGTAAGGGTATGTTCACACGGCTATTGAGTCCGTGTAAACATACGCTTTTTGATACATGTTTGGATCCGTCTGTTGGACCTCAAACAGACCCAAACACATATCAAATAAATAGCAATGTGATTTAAATTGCTTTGAACTTGAAAAATGCATCGGCGTTCACACGAGTGATTGCCGATGCGTGTCTCACTCCATCTTTCGGATCTGTCTTTCGGATCCGTCCCAAGAATTGACATGTCAATTCTTGGTTTGAAAGACGCAGCCAGAGCCCTATTTTAAACTATAGGGTGCGATCCTGCTGCATCCAACACATATGGATCTGTTTAGAATCCGCTTGCTGCAGCGTTTTTGGATCCAACACGGCCGAGTGAACATACCCTAAAAATTCCAGGCTTCAGAGGATCTGAGAACATATTGCCAGGTTTCCCACAGATAACTTGTGATTGCTGGACACTTGGTAATAGGCTTATTATCCCCTCTAATGAATTGGGATTGTCCAAAGTAAAAAAAAAAAAAACTCTCTAAAATACAATTATGTAAATTTTGTTTCTCCAATCAGACCAAAAATAATCTAAATTGATGCAAGTAAATCAGTCTAACCTTCCAGAAATTGATATGATTGCTTCATATGGTTTCAGGATATCAACAACCGCGTTGTTGTAATACTTGTACTTGTACTTGTAATACTTGTGTTTGCTACATTATGTATTTGCACTAGTTATTGAGAACTTAGGGCAGGATAAATGAACTGCACAGGCACACAATTTGAATTTCCATGTTTCACATATGTGCAACTACAATACTTTTTCTCTTTCATCTACGTAGGAACAATATTGGGGAAAAGTAACCCAAAACACAGCCTGTGATTTAGTAAAGAAACTGGAAACTGACAATGCCCACCCACTTTGTGGACATCCTGCTGGGTATAATAATAACAACCATTCACACATTGTGACTCATAACTCATATTTGATGATCCTAGAGAACCAGTCCAGATGGCAGGCACGTTTTCATGCTTATGTCCTGGTGGTGGTAGAAACTGTTCTAAATTGTTCATAGTTTTGTGACTGCTGAATAAGAGGGTTAATCCATCATCTTCTTGTCATCATGTGAACAGGATCCTACATAAGGTAGGACTGCTAGAGCATTTGTCACAATTGCTGGTTAGTGTAATGGTTGCCAATGGGAAGCTGGGTAATAGTGTTTAAAACAGATATTTGCCTGAGGTTAAAGAATGCCAATCTACAGAGCTACATGTGTTGGCTGGAACTGTGTAGGTTGGTATTGTGTAGGTAGGTGTAGGTATGTCTAGGCTGGCATTGTGTAGGTTGGTATTATGTAGGTTGTAGGTGTAGGCATGTGTAGGCAGGCATTGATTTCTAGGAAAAACCAAATAGATGAAAAGCAGGCTTACTGGCTCCAATGGAGGGTTAACATTTAATAACATGGTATGGAAATGGTTGTGTAAAGAATGGAAGCATGCAGCAATTTAATGACAGGTTTGTAAGGAGTGTGAGAAATGTATGTGCAAGTGATGACTTTGTTCAGTATTGAATTAATTTAAAGACTACATGTGGCTGTTCTCCATATGTCTGTTTTTATAAATACTTGTGTCCCCTGTGAATTAACAATTCTGGAGCATCTTCTCTTATTTCCATGTGTTGTGCTGTTCCTCTAGCATTCCTTCTAGGAATTTATGACAGAATCATCCAGCTGGGTGTTACCAACTGGGGGGGGGGTGCCCTGTACAGTCAAAATTTTGCCCCAATCCCCGCTAAGAAAACTTTGTCAAAGACACACCCTTTTTTAAAAACGGGGAAAAAGTAACACCCCAAATTCCCTTGACAGATTTAGAAAGAACAATTTTGAAAAACTAACAAAAAGAACCGGGAAACAACATGGAGTTAAAGGGGGAAGAGGGCTCCGGGAATTGATTTTTAAAAGGGGAAAAACAAATATTTACAAAAAACAGACATGTCAGGTGGTGTCAGAGGACCTCTTTAAATGAACATTGTATGGTCAAAAAATGTTTTCTCCATTTGAACAAGATAATTGAGGTTTAGCACATATTTAATATTTCTGTCATAATAGACAAAATCCAAGTAAATAAAAAGTTACTGTTATAAAGCTCCAGAGTATTGAGATGAATCATTTCAAAAGTTAAAGGATGTTTTGTGGTTGCAGCAATAGAAGAAATGTACCCACCTTAAATCCCCCCAAATTTGTGCTAACACGTTTTTTTGTGAAACTAATGGCATTCATAATTGATTTAACTGCCTGCTTCCTGTTCTGTAGTTGTAGTCTTCTGAACTCAATGTGGTACTTCCTGGCTCTTTCCGAAGGTCTGCTAACAGCCAGATTGCTGCAGTTGTGTGAGTGGAATAAAATTTCTAGAGTTACGATCGTCTGCCATGATAATTTCTTAGCTACGTGCATAAACTTTAAAACACTTGCAGCAGCCATGAGATCTGCAGCATTGTTCACAGATGGGGAAAGAAATTCTTCAGTATAGTTTTAGTGTTCATTGGGAAATAGTAAAGTAGCTTTATCATGTGTTATACAAACATGTTTATAATAATGCCTTACCCTTCTTGAAATTTTAAGGAAATGTTAAGAACTAAAAATGTATCTATGAAAAAAAAAAATTCCAGTAAAATTTGTTTTTTCCCCCAAAAGAATATTTTTTAAAAATTTTAATATTTGTAATAGCAAAACTGGTTATTTTGAAACAATAATTTATATTGATTGTGTTAACATAAATAAAAATCCTCAATGACCATTTTATAAGACAAGCAAAACAACCAAAACAAATGCAATAGCAGACTTGAAATTGCCTGGAGTCTACATCTGTGCTACTGCACCTGGATTTCTGTAAAAACATCAGAGTTTCCGGGTTTAAAAGGGGAAGGAACAGAAGGAGTGTTCCTTACTAGCCAATAACTGAGCATTCCTATGGATGTATTTAGATGATGGGCTTAGGCAGCATTATTTAAAATTCCCTGGGTATTCATATGTGGATGACGCACTGTACTAAACAAGCAATTCTACCTTCTGCATGAGGACTCTTTTCATTTATGTCTCTCCAGTAGGATGTTGTGAGAGGCTGGATAGAACCACAGACACAAACAAATACATGTGCTTGTATATGAGCTAAGATCACTAGAATATACACACCGTATATGCATGTGCTGCATTGTTTTTAAACTTCATTGGGTTGTGTAGGGTTCCTACACCTAAGCTTAATTTTGGGCTGTGTAGGTGACAGACAAGAACAGGACACGCTCTCTCGATGTACAAAGGAAGGGTTTCAGAATGTAGCCGACACTCCCGATTTATTAAGTTCACATGAAACACGATCACTATAACCCAACCCATTGATGAGGTTATCCATGTCTTTCTTTAGAAATTTTCAAAAGATTTTTTTAATTTCAATAAAAAAAAAAATTATTCTTACTTTGCCAGTCAGGAGATAGATCCCACAAAATTTTATATCAGAGAGAAAAAACACCCCTTTGTACTTTGGCAGCCCCCACTAAAAGCTATTTTTTACAAAGATTGGGCAGTCCCACTAAAACATTTTTGTGCCTCATTCAGCCTCAAAAATTTAAAAAACAGAAAAACACAGCGGTAAAACAGCAGCCCCATGGAAAATTTTCAGCCCCAAGCAAATTACATTCAGGGAGAGAAACGTGCACTGTGGCCCCCACGTAAAACTATTTTTGTGCCCCAAGATTGTGCGTCCCACTAAAAAACTTTTGGGCCTCATGTTCATTTCCGCTAAATGAAAAAGGGGAAAAAACCAGCTGTACATAGCCCCCATTTAAGATGGCAGCCCCAGAAATTACATACGAGAGAGAACAAGGGCCATTTGTAAAGCCCATGTAAAAAAAAATTTGACACAGATAGCAGTCCCACAAAATCACGGGGCAGCGAACACAACTATACGTGAGTCCCAATAAATCACTTTTGTGACTCAGATCTGCAGCCCCACTAAATCACAAAAAGAGAAAAACCAGGTACTGTGATCCCCCATAAAACACACAGCTGACTTGCAGTCCCCGTAAAAAAATTTTTATGAGCCCGATGCAGCCCCACGTAAAACACTTGGGGGAAACAATGTGCACCCCATGAAAAACAAACAGAAAAGCGTATAGTTTTTTTCTGCAGATCTGAAAGGAGAGGTTAATAACCCCTGCAAGAGATTTACTGTGTTGAGAGAGAGAGAAAGAGGAGAAAAACCCATCTTTTCCAGAGTCCTGAATGTCAAATGTCCATTCTAGTTATAAAGTATGTAGAGAGATGAAAACAAAAATACCACTTCGCTTACACTTATTTTTCACTTCCAATGATTCCAATGACAGCTGAGAACCTCTCCTTTCCCCAGCTCACCGAATGAAATCATCAGTGCCATTTGGGGGGGCGGTTCCATAGATGAAGATACTCCCTCTGGGAAGAAACATCCTCTCCATTTAAAAGCTTTTCTTGGCCCAACCAGCATAAAAGGCTGCCAAATTCTGTAGTAAGACTATAGTCTTATAGTCTTGTAGTAACCCCTATAAGTTTATGAATCTCCTCCTAGAGGAAGAAACAACGTTTTGAGGTTGCTAAACATAAGTTTAAGGAACAAATGGAAGTAACACTTAAAATCAGGGCAGACCCAGAATTTGAAACATGGGAGGTGGACTTGCAAAATAGAGTACTCAGACAACAAAACTATATTAAAGAGAGGAAAATAATCTTTTTATTCCAGATGTGGCAGATTTCAGGGAGGATAAAGCATACTCCTTCCTGGGAGCAACACAAAATTACAGGAGACAAGAAACGGAGACTGATATCTCCTCTTCAGAGGCAGAGCTCTTGAATCAAAAGAGAAAATACAGAAATTGTACATACAGGGGTCGATCCTCCAAATTTTAGAAGTAAAAATAGGAGAGGATGGAATCAGCCTGGCATATACGATGGGTTTAAACCTTTAGATCCTACTTACACTTTAAATCCTCCCCCTCATCACTAAAACCTTTTTGTCTTTTTTTAGAAAAACAACCCCCAAACACCACTAGGAAAAGGGGTCGGGAATCAAAGATAGAAACCGGGGAAATTGCAAAAAAATTAATTCCCCCTTGGCCCCTGTCAAAAGATGAAATTAATGTATTTCAAAAAGGCCTCTCATTCATAACCACTAACTGTTTTTTGCTTTTGATTGGATAAAAGATTTGAACCTATTTGTCCAGAAGATCAAATGGACTAAGTCATTTTATGTTAAAGACACACGGGGATGTTCTCAATTAGGTGTGGAGCTAGTCTACTATCCGAGGATGATAATACTCCCAGACAGGACCCCTTTACTAATGTAAGATGTAAAAACACTAGGATGCCTTACCCACAACCCTACAATTGTATTGATCCCTTTTTAGATGTAGTGACACAGAAGATAAAGCAAATTACCCCACATCAGAGAATATACTATATTCTTACTTGAAGGGAAATTCAGGCGCTGATGGGCTTTGAAAATGATTGATCTATTGTGATTAAGCTGGGGCAAGAAAGGGGGAAAATTTTGGGTCTTTTGGGGAATTTGCCCCCAATTTCAGAGGAGGTTTTCTAACCTTCTGCGGATAGCTTGCTAAGATTTTGGAGAACCTTTCTCCTTATAAAGCTTCAAACCATGGCCATTGACGCTTGCATAACAAACTGATAAACATAAATATGAATTGTTGGTGCCCAAGTTTCCACATAGAGCTACTTTTTACAGCCTACCCAAAACACACAAAGGCTTAGAGTCTCTTAAAGGTAGACTGGTCGTATTGGGGATAGGAAGTATCACACAGACCCTTGATACCTATATTGACACAAAACTGAGAAATTTTGTTACTGCCCTGCCCTCCGACACTTCTGACCTAATCTTAAAATTGGAAGGGGTAGTTATTGATTAAGAAACATTACTTTGCAGTATTGATCTTGAGGCATTGTATGACCCCATGACGAATTTACATATCATTGTGATGTTTGACTCACAGGAGACTGAAAAATTATCTATTATTAATATTGGAATATTTTATACCAATATAAAGACCTAAAATTTCACCTTCAAGCCAAAGCATTAATTACATACCGGAGGGGACGTAACTTAGGAGATCACCTGATCAATAGCCATTTTGAGGCCCCAAAATGGAAAGGTACATGGCTTGATAGAAAACCCCTGGGATGCTTTAAGTGCAGCTCCCATAGTTTTTGTAATTATTTCTACAATCTAAGGGGTTTATTTGAGCGGCTGCTGGTCAACACTTTAATATCAAAACCTTCATAAAATTTTCATAGGAGTGATATTCGCCATATGCCATGCTCCCTCAAATTTGGTAAACAAAAACCCAATTTTCCCAAAAACCCTGGGGGGAACATATGGGACATATGCTAGATCCTCCATATCCCCCAAGCAGAGAAACATTGTCAAAAATTTTTTACTC
Organism: Phyllomedusa bahiana; assembly: GCA_025379985.1. NCBI lineage: Eukaryota > Metazoa > Chordata > Amphibia > Anura > Hylidae > Phyllomedusa > Phyllomedusa bahiana. The sequence goes on from JAODAL010012544.1 coordinate 72,961, forward strand.
CTGTTTCCCGGCTTGTATTTTGGGATGGGGATTGGTACCGGTTAATGCTCCAGAGAGAATGCCGGTGGATCTTTGGATTGAACAACATACATATCAATTGTCTAAAAGAAGCACTGACATTTACTAGCTTCTTATAATATGTTTTTTTCGCATTCGTGATTTATATTCATATTTATATACATATCTTTTCTCCCAATTATCTAAATCATGTCTCTAGCTGTACAAGAAATGTAATTTACGCCTACGTCAAAAAATCAAAATTGGGCGTCCATTTTGTAGAGATTATTTATTCTCCTTGCCGCCTATTAAAAACCCACTCCGGGTTTTTTGCTCAATTTAGACATTATTGGGAAAATTCTTAATCTTTAGAGCCCCCAGTAAATATAGATTTTTAGGTTACCATTTGTCTCTTTGGAATTATTATATTGGCTTGTTGATATTTATTTGGATACATCTGCCATATAAACCTATTTGTTCAATTGTCACCTCTCTATGATATTTTGCATGGTACCTCGTTATGATCATAATGGTGCACAATATTCCATACAATATGTGAATACCGCAACTACATTTACATAGAAACAGCACATTTTTAGATTTGCTGGCTGAAGCTGCTGGACATAACACTAGAAAAAGTCATAGTGTAATAATAAATTCCAAAAGTTCGAGGATTAGAGGGTAAAGTAGCATATGTGAACCAAAACTGGAAGTATTTCAAACACATTATCCCTAATTTACATATATTGCTAGCCTTTCGATAGGTTAATTATACAGCTTGTATTTTTAGGAAATGATGTGATTGTCACAAAGCATCACTAATGTATAAGAGAAGCAAAATTTTTTTCAATGCTTTGGAAAATATTAACTGGAATGCAATGCTTATGATTGTACTTCGCGCTCCAAACCAGATGTCTTTGGTCTAGTACGCTTTTGAGATTTACTATTTTCTTTTATACTTATTTTGTTTATCCCAAAACAGTTATTCCAAGTTTGTCTCTGCTGAATTTCACTTCTCAAAAATATATGTAAAAGCCAAAATATCAGTCACATACATACAAAGTGTGAATGTTAACAATAGATTCACACATTATGTCTAGCAAGTGCTGCTGTACATAGACAAAAAATAAAAAAAAAAAACAGATTGCAAAATTTATTCATAGTATTGAAAAGCCAATGAAAAAAAATGTAAACTAGGAAATAACTACTGTCTACGAGTGGCTGCTGCCAGCACCGGTGTCAGGGCTGCAGGGCACTCGCGTTGCCAGTGTTTATCACGGGCCCGCATCCGGGTGCGCGGATACAACAGCCGCGGTACCGTGGGCCTGCCGTCCAGAAAGTCTCCCTCTCCCGTCCTGATCCACCGCTGCTCCGGTCTGTGTGCGCTGGCCCTGGCTCCTTTGGGCTACCCGGCATAGCGCGTGCGGCTTCTCGCAATTTAAGGGCCAGGGGCCGCGCCTCATAAATTGATAAAACACCTGCACTGTTCCATATATATTCGCTCCACCCCCCCTTCCTGGCCCTGCCGATTCCATAGTTGCCTATACCTATGGAGGGAAGCCCTTCTATCGTTCCGGTTGTATTATGTACAGTGTACACAGTCCCTCGGCTTCTACTGGTTCTCTCACCGACGAAACCTTTTGCTGCCTGCCTCCGACCTTCCTGCCCGTCCCTGACTACGAGTTTGCGCTGCCGATTCATGTACCGCGCTTTCCTTGGCTACCACCCCGCCCCCCCCCCCCGCCCCCCGCCGCCCCCCCGCCCCCCCCTCCCCCCCCCCCCTCCCTCCGCATGCAAGTCTCATCAGTGGTTAGCGACCTGGTGTAATTCCCGCCGCAGCATGTCCATTCGCCCGCTTTGCGGCGGGCTCTGGTGAACACCGGGCTCCACTAGACTCCCGCTCCCCTGGTTGGGGCTTCCCCCCATCGCTTACGGCTTGGTCCCAGTGGAATCTCACAATCCCAGGTCCGTTACAGTTTGGGATCGGCCATTGGAACCCGCCAGGTTTCCGTTACCCAGCCGGGAATGATTCTGACGTCCGTCGTTGCCCTGCAGGTCCCAGCAGCTCTAGCTGACTGCAGCAGGCACTGAAATTGGATCAGTTGACGTCTCATGAGTGCAGCATTCTCGTCTCCGCCCAACAGGCAGTGTTCTCCCACCTTCTTCACGCTAGTTCCAGCACCTGCCGTAGCCCCACGCCTCGGCTATGGGGCCTAAGCTCCGGCTTTTCGCTTCCCTCAAAGTTCGATGGGTGACCCGAATCTATTTGTAGGGGGTTTTGTTACATCCCAGTGCTCGATGACACGTGGTAGCTAATGTGTGCCGACACAGTCCTTGTGTACGTTTTTATGACGCGAACGCGAAAGTGGCGTTGTCCTCGTCTGCTCTTCCGGGAAGGCTCTGGCTTATGGGCAACCCCCCTTTCTGGGACAGGGTAGAGCTCTCTGGGTGGGCAGCCTGCAGGCCTTCTTCAAGAGTTCCGCTGCGTTTTTGAGGAATCCCTCATGTGCAGGGCTTCGTCACGAGAGGGTAGGGACCGCCACTCCTGAATTTTACGCCAAGGGGAATCGTCGGTGGGGTGATTATCGCCATCCAATTCCGTACCTGGGCCTCGGTGCCTGACCTGGTATTGAGGCCGTCCTCGCTGTGCCACTTTCAAGAAGGGCACTTCTATAGCGGGTTACAAGCGTATTGGCCCCTGGCCGCAAGGATGTTCCGTCATTTTTTTCCTTGTTGGGTTGTGTATTCCAATTGGCCACGCGGATTGATTGTGCATTTCTCAGAGAGAGAGAAGCTGCTCCGGCCAGTGAACGGACTCTTGCTCCGACCTCGTTCGCTTCCCGCCGTTTGGTCGGTAAATTTCACAGAAACCTCCTTGTTTACCGCTACTCTCAGCATTCCAGCGCTGGAGCGACATCCTATGCAGGTCGACCGTTGCATTTACTCTCAGTACTAAAGGCTGTGCCCGATTGCCGCACTGATTTACCTTGCCTGTACTGGGTTGGTCGCCTGTACACTTCTTGAGGGACTGTGCCGCTTCTTCGCCCGCGCCAGGAACGGAATAGACGCGCTTCGCACATAGGTGCACGTGGGAGAGGCGTCCCTGGTGTGTTTGCACAAGTCCTTGTCCATGTTCTGACCATGCCTGTGCAGATCACTTCTAGTGCTGGCGTGAAAGTTTCAAAGTCTCTCAGCCTTCTTGGGACGTCGGCCGCGTGTCTCGGCGGGAATTTTATGGATGCCGCCTCTGGTGTCGAATGCTTACCTTCCCACCGGTTCGAGTTTTTTGTACTTGTTTAATACTCTGGCGATCTCTTCGTGATGTGGGGGAGGTCACTGCAGCGCGATAGTTATCCCGAGTTACGTACGGAGCCCTGTTACTTTATGCATGTAGGGCACTCCATGGCGAGAGAATCGTGTGTCTATGTATTACCACCGTTTTTCGTCTGGCTATCCTGTTGGGGTTTACCATGGCTGCAATGCCACGCACCCGGTCTTGGATGGAGAGTTACGGGCAGAAGTTACACGATGGGGACAAGACTTGCCAGGCATCGTTGTCTAGTCCGCACCATGCACCGTTGGTCCCACCTCCTCCGCCTCGTCTGCGACCCATGAAGCCATTGCCTTGGGTTACGGCAGGGCTGAGTATCAAGACTTCCGATGTGTTCTCCGAAAATATTCGAGGCAGACTCCTTGCCACCTTCACGGTTGTCCTGTAACGATTCGCCCCTACTAGACCCTGTTGCCTGCACAACCCTCATCGGGGTAGAGTCTACCCACTGTCGGTCCCCGAGGGACCAAAGGCCATGTTCAGACTACATTCAGGAGAACCTGTCAGATAGAAAGGCTTTATCCGCAAGTCCTCTTCACCAGATGGAGCAGGTTCTTCTTTGTGGAAAAGAAGGATGGCTCACTTCGACCCTGCTTCGACTATCGCGGTTGCTGAATAAGATTTACGGTGATAAAAACCTCTACACCACTGCGTACTGGATACTCGGAGCTGCTTCGGGATCAGCCTTCGGGGAGCTTAGGATCTTTCACCAAACTGGTACTTATCTTGGGGCCGCTAGGCCTATACCTGATCCCGGATCCGAGTAGGGGGGGGGGGGCGGAGCGAGTGGAGAGACGCATTCAAACACGCGGGTATGGGCATTTCGAATACCTAGTTATGCCTTCGGTTCTGTAGCACCCGCGGTTTTGTTTCAAGGGTTCGCGTCAACGACATCTGTCAGGGACCTCTTATATGTATGGCGTGGTCGTGTTATCTGGACGACATATTGATTTTTTCGCCTGATCTCAAGTTCCCACCGTCTCCATGTGCGCAAGGGTTCCTTTATCACCTTCGTTGTGAATCGCACTCTTCGCAACAACTCGCAAACTGGAGTAAATGCTCCAATTTCTCGATCCAGCCTGCCACCTTCCTCGGGTATATGTGTTTCCGCCATGGGATTGCAAATGGATCCTGCCAAGGCAGTCAGCGTTTCATAGCAGTGGCCTCGTCCAACGGGTCTTCGGGCTATTCAACGGTTCCTCGGCTTTGCATAATTATTACCGTTAAGAGTTTATCCCCACTTTTCGCTGTCGCTAAGTGGCTCCCATTGGGGCCCTTATTGTAAGATTGGCTGTGCAACCCGAGGTATTTTATCTTCTTTTTGTGGCCACAGCTCCTGGCCGTAATGATGCCTTCGCCCGGCTCAATGGCGGCCTTTGCTTCGGCTCAGTTTTGTCTCGTCTGGATGTGTGAGAACCAGTTTTTTTTGGAGTGGACGCATCATACGTTGGGAGCAGGGGCGGTGGCTCTCATGTCTCAGAGGGATTCCGAAGGTGTCAAGTTGGTGGTCACGTTGTGGGTTCTTCTCAGGAAATGTTTCTCTCCTGCGGAGAAGTACTACACCATTGGTGACCGTGAGTCTGCTGGCATTTAATTTGGCGCTTGATGGAGTGGCATCATCTTATTGGAAGGAGAGCTCCGACATCCATGTTACTTCTACTTCTGACATACAAGAATATTTGTGTACCTTCCGAGACGGGACTCTGCGCACTTAATCCCCAGCTCGCTCGTCTGGGCTCTCTTCTTCTCTGCGCGCTTCAAATTTCACGATCCATTTTCGCCCAGCCGAGAAAGAACGTCCAAGCCGATGCATCTGTCTCGGGCCGTCGGACGTGCTGGGAGGACTCTCCACCTGCCGCACTCATTCCTCCCAACCGGCTCTGATTCACGTGGCACGCCAGTAGATTTACTGGCAGTAACCTCCGGTGCAACATCCTATGTGCGTTCCATCCCTTCGGAGAAGAATCCTGAGATGGTTAGGTCATGGCTCTCGGGTTGCCGGCCACTCCCGGGAGTTCGGAAGACGGCGCAGTTATTGGTCTGGTGACTACTGGGTGGCTCCGATCTTAATCAGGATGTGAAGGATTTTTTTGTGCCTCGGTGCTCTTCGTTGTATGGTGTCGCAACAGACACGCACCCTCAATGCCAGCTAAGGATTGAATCCTTCCCTTGCCCGTTCCGGAGTCGTCATGTCTCCAGATTTGCCATGGACTTTATACACGGTTTTCGCCGCGTCTGGCGGGTAATACTGTCATTTGGGGTCATCGCAGGATCGTCTTCTCTATTGATGGGGCATTTGTATCAACCTCTGCCTTGGACTTCCGTCTGCACCTCGTTTGCAACCCTCTTCTTCTGCATGTCTTCCGCCGGCATGGGGGCCTTCCTCGACACATTGTGTTCCGATCTTGGAGTTTCAATTCGTCTCCCGTTTTTGGCGCGGGTCTTTCTGTTTCTTTGCTCAAAAGTGGACATGGACTTCTCCTCAGTATTACCACCCGCAGGCGAACGGGGGAAGGTAGATAAAGAAAACTAACCAGATCTTAGAGAATACTACCTAGTCATTTCGTCTCGGGCTTCCCAGCATTCGCATCGCGATGTGGCCAGGCTTTGGTTGCCCTGGGGCCGGATTCTGCCCACAGATTCACCTTGGGACTCATGATTTACGGGCGTCTTCTCCATTTTTCGTGGTGTATGATTCATCCCGCCGGCCAACTTCCCGACTGTCATCGGTCTCGGACGTTCCCGCGGTGGGACTCCCTTGATCCGGGACCTGAAGTCGGTGTGGGACAAACACGCAGCAAATCCTTGCTCAGGGCCTTCTTGCTCGGATGATTGAGCTCCCAGGCAGATTTAATAGACACAGGAGGTTCACCGCCTCGTTCTTGGTTCAAGCTGGGGATAAGTTTGGTTTGTCCTCCAGGACATGTTCGGCCTAAGGATTCCGTGTCCTACAAACTGGGTCCCCAGTTCACTTGGCCCTTTTGAAGTCCTATGAAGAGGATTCAAGTCCGGGGCTACAAGCTCTGGCGCTTTCCACACCCTCGATGCGTATTTTTCCGATACTCCTTCCGCATGTTTTCCCTACTAAAGCAGTCATCTTGACAGGTACGTTCGGAAGGTGTCTTCCCTGCCCCTGTGGGGCGAATGCTTCGGACGTCTTTGCCGTAAAGGAATTCATGGGCTATGAAGATGGCCAAGGGGAAACGTTTACTTTCTTATGATTGGAAGGGAGTTTCAGGGTCCGATGTGGAGTAAGATCGTGGGAGCAGAGTGATGAACATCATGGATCGAAATTTACTCCAGAGATTTCTCCAGGCAAAAGGAGGGGGTGGGATCTCTAAGGGGGGGGAGGTACTGTCACGTGTGGCGTTTGCAGCCCGGGGTTCCGAGCTGGCCTGCGACGGCGCACTCGCTGCCCGTTTAAACGGGCCGCTCCTGGGTGTTGGCGGACACGGCGGCGTCCCGTGGGCTTCCCCGTTCCCAGAAAAGTCTCCGCTCCTCACCTGGACACGCGCTCCGTGACTGGTGTGCGCAGGCGGTGGCGCGCCGCCCTGGCTACCCGCTTTTGGGCATGCGCGCGCCGGCTCTCGCAAAATTTAGAGGCAGGCGCCCATAATTGGAAAAACCTGCCACTGTCCATATATATTCGCTCCACCCAATTCCTGGCCCTCGCCGATTCCATAGATGCCTATTGAACTTATGCGAGGAAGCCGCCTTTCTTCGATTCGGTTGTATATACAGATTGTACCAGTCCCTCGGCTTACGTTCTTCCGACACTATACCTTTGTCTGCCTGCGCCCGACCTTCCTGCACACGTCCACTGACTACGGTTTGGCACTGCCGATTCTGGTACCGCGTTATTCCTGGACTACCCACGCTATGCAAGTCACATCAGGTGTGGTTGCGAACCTGGTGGAATCCCGCCGCAGCAAGTCCATCCGCTTTGCGGCGGGTCTGGTGAACACCGGGCTCCACTTAGACTCCGCTCCCTGGTGTGGCTCCCGCCATCGCTGGCGGTGGCCCAGTGGATCCACAACCCAGGTCCGTTACACCTACAGTATTTGATATTAAGAGAAGCTTGTTTATAAGTAAGATCCAATAGTCCAGAAGGCAGACTGTATTAGTTTCTAAGATTTGCCCATTGAGGGGATTATGGTTGTTTCATCACACATGATGCAAGAAAATTGGAATGGTACAATCCAACATTTATTCTATTACACTATTGTAAGGATTGATAATCTAGGCTTTGAGAGTTTATTAGCTGTAGCACGTTCTCAAAAGCTTGAGCCTTATGGTATTTAAAAGGGGTTTGCTCACTATAAAGATTAGCTTTCATCATGTAGGGAAAGATAATTTAAGACTTTTTCTGAATACATTAGACTTTTGAGTTTACCTTGATCATGAGGTAAGAGATTTTATCTGCTCTGAGTGCATACAGGTTTCTCTGGTTACAGCCATATCTTCCTACCTGATTAGAAAGAGAACAGGAAGTGATGTTATTATGGTTGGAGCTCACTCTTGGAGAAGACTCATTATCTCTAACAAAATTTGTTTTTGTTTACAGATAAGCAATAGTTTTCACTTCTCAGAGCACTTGTAACTTTGTTTACTGCAGATTAAATCTCCTGCACCTATGTCTTTGTTATGTCTCAGCTAGGTATAGAGAAGCTAAATATGATAATCACTGTTATAGTGCCAGACACAGCCTAACGAAAACAGAGTAAGTATAAAGCTGCTTATGAGTGAAACCTCATGGTAAGAAAACCCATTTAACTATGATGCCTCTTTTGTATCACCAAAGTGTGTACATAGAGCAGCTCATTAGCAATGCTGGTTTGTCCCATTCTAGTCCAGGATTAGCACCTTTGTGTAGTTATAATTCCAATGTAAACAGTATGAAGTAACCTAGAAATTAAGAAAAAAAAGAGCCCCTGCTGATCACTAAGTAATGGCATATTCTAGAAAGTAGATGTCCATTATTATGGTGGAACAATTTCTCTGCTGAATCTTAACAAGAGATTGGATTTGTCTTTGGTCTCTCCCTTCACATGCTATTGCAGGTTAGTGGTTTGTAATATGGATAGTAAAAGAAAAATGGCATATTCTTAAAAACCTGCGTGATGGAACATTAAGCAAGTACTTTGCTATATCACACTTCTTTTTGGAGACTGTGAGGAATAAGACAAAAGTCACCCCTACCCCCCAGATCTTCACCCAAATTCACTCAATTATTGCAGGATTCAAGACTTCACCTAATCTCCCCCACTGCTCAACACATGTCATTGAGAAAGCAGTCAATTAAACAAAAGCAGCAGGGACTCAGAGCCTCAGTAATCTCGTTAGCACCTTAGCCAGGGCAAGGGTGGACATGTGCTCCAAGAGGAAGAGCATCAAAGATAGGAACGAGTCACAGCAGAGCCGGGATTTCATAACGAATTGTGGGATAACCATATGTCACAAGCACACCCCAGTTTCATATTTTTAAATATGAAGCGTCCCACACGCATAGCTGTCACTCCTGCATTTGTAGGAACCATGGGCAGGGAGAAACAGGTAACAGGTACCAGGAACAGAGCAGCAACCCAGTGTTTGTTATCCAATTGTAGATTGAATCCACCCGGTTCTGATGGTACCCAGGGCCCAACCCCGGGGCATTCCCGCCCGGTTATGGCCCCTGTTTTTGTCCGGAGCGAAGAATAGCATGGCGCTGGAAGGGAGGAGCGTGTAGACCGTCCCAGGGGGAAAACAGAGTCCCTTGTAAGTGTTATAACTATTATAAGGTATAAGAAAACAATTATAAAGAAAACATGGTGGATATATATGTAATATATTTCTCTTAAATGCATTTCCAGCTATAAATACATTATGAATCTGACTTTACATGCTGCCATTTTAACTAGTAACTTTTAATAAAATACTGACTTTATTTTTATTACTATTGTGATTTAAAACACACTGTTTATTTCAGATTTAATTATACCATTGCTTTAAAAGGGGAAAAGGGAAAATCAAAAATTCAAGTGAAAAATTTTTTTTTTGGGGGCATACTTGTAGTCTTTTGCTCATATTTTAACAGCGCTGAACAACTAGAAAAGAAGACACATTGCCATTGTGTTGACTTATGTGTTTGAACATATAAAGATGTTCTCAGAGTATAGCATACTAAAGGCAAGACAACAAAGGCTGAGGGAGCAGAGAGTGGATTGGTGTGACAAGCCAGATGTGAGAGGTTTTTTTATAGTTACAACTGCAAAAAGGCACAGCAAAAAACAAAAATCCCCGCTTTCCCCGATCCTTGAAGCCAATCATTCCCTTTCACTTCGTCAAAAAAAGCACGCCATTAGCCTGGGAATTTCTTTTTGATTACTGAAACTTACAAAACCCGCACATGAAGTGTTCCAAATAGGTCCCTTTTCAGTTTTAGAATCGTTTGAATAAACTTGTGAAAAATTTCCAGTTATTGACTTTTCAAACATAATTTTTTTCTCGAAACCGAACTCTTATCTTAGCCCTAACCCTAAGTTGGGGTTATGGTTTTTATGGCTTAACTTATCGTTCCACTTCTCTCTTAGTGTCACATCACCACTAGTGTTGATCGAAAGTTTTAAAAATTAAGTTCTAGTAAATTTTCGAATTTTTTAGAACTCGAACCGAACCAACATTTTACTGTTCGTTCGGTAAGTTTTAGTTTTTTTCTACTTACACCCATTTTCGTTTCATTTTCGTGGCTTTCTGCACTTTTGGGGGCCATCCCAAACTCTTCCTGCACTTTTGGGGGCCTCCAATCACCTTCCTGCACTTTTTGGGAGCCACCAAAACAGGGGAGAACACGAAAGTTCAAAAACATCATTGCTAGGGTGTAGGGCTTAAATTGGCGCTAAAATTAATAACCATGTTATTTTTTTCACTGTATTCCTTGTAAAACCCTTTTTTCGTCACTCCTTGCATACAACGCTTTATTTAAAATAGCATTTTCCTCCCATTACCCCAATAGTTAGGATTCGGTATGCTAGCTCATTTTTCCCACCCTAAAAGCGTTTTTTGGGGGCTTTGCGGTTAATAATCCTAACGTCATATACTGAAAAATTTTTATACAGGTGTTTTGGTTTTCTAATCATACTCATGCCGCACTCTTTTTTTTGCGTTTTGGGGGGTTTAGAATTATATGACAAAAGCTATAAACCCCTTATGTTCAAAGGGGCTTTTGGGGCCCCAACAGGATGAAGGGCCCCTGAGTGCTACCGCTGCCCCCCTAACTTGCCCCTGCTTGCAAGGTCCTCACTTTTAGTTGCCATTGAAGGAAAAATAATATTTTAGCCTCTAATTTTTTTTTCCCCTTTTAAGAAAATTTTTCTTTTTTTAGTTTTTCCCGCGACCCAAATTTTTACTTTTAGGATGTAATTACATCCCCCCCCTGAAAGGATAATTAATCAAACCTTCCCCCTAGACTGTAATAGGGTTTGAATTCGAGTTCGAAATAGAAATTGAACCCAACCCCAAAGTTTGAGGTTTCTAACGAACTAGAACTTTTTACTTTTTGCCCCACAATCCCACTTCTAATGTTACTTGTTTTCCAAAAACGTTAGTGATAAAAAATATTTGATTGGGGGAACACCATCAGAGGGGAGCACGCAAATTGAAATTTTAACCCTTAAAACCCCGAAAAAAAACCCCCAAAAACCCAACTCAGTGTTAGGTATGGTTGGGGTCGATGTTTTTTGGGTAATTTTTTCCAAAACTGAATTCTGCTGACCCAACCTGAATTCTTTAAGCTCAGGTCCAATTTGCCACACCGACACACTCTAGGTTTTTTCTCTACTTTTTTCAAAATTTTTTTTATTTTTTATTCCCAACAAGTGGTTAAACACAATCACAGTGATTTTATTAAATCACCTTTGGTTTAAAGGGGGGAAAAAAGAAATTAGACATAAGACGGAAAGGGGAAAAAAATTTCCAAATATAGGCCCAGAAACAAGTCAATATCAATAGTCCTTAGAATCAGACATGTTTAAAGACAATCTAAAGTCCCAATTACAATGAGATCAAGAATGGTCACAGGGACAAGAACAAGCAATGGTCCAGAACAAACCAAAAAAGAACTTGATCTTGAAAGTCCAAAAAACACCAATCAACCCACCTAAGATAGGGTCAATAAGGTCAGTTGAACTGCATACACAGCAAATTCTGGTACCTTAAGAGAAGGAGAAGGTTGTTCAGGAACAATTTAAGTAGTGGACCCACACTAGAAATAAGAACTCTTCTTGGGTTCTGTAGGAGCAGAACAGAATTAATGCTGAACAAGGCGAGTGACAATTTGAAGTCTCTGAAAAGAAGTGAAGGCAAATGCTTCCTACCACATATAAAACACTCAGTAATTTTTCATCCTCTGGATTGCAGTGAGGACGAGAACAGATGTTTTAAGACTTTGTTTTAGAGAAAATCCGGACACTCTAAATATACAACGGTGTAAAGTTTAATTTTGAAATCAGTATGAGGTTTTTTTCATGTCCTGCACTCAGGTTCACCGGTGTTGTTTTGCTCCACAACTTTTCTAGCTTCTTTGGAAGAAGCCAAAGAGTACATTAGAAAATGATTAGGTGTTTCTGCTTGCTGATGTAGGATGACTACCTCATGCTTTGTAATTTAGCTGTAATGATATAAATGATCTTGACATTTTCAGGACGTGCATTTGCAAACGTTAAACATAGTGTTAAAATAGTCCTTGTTAGGGAGAGACTTTCCAGTACATTTTGTACCGTATCGGGGATCGTTTAGCTCTGGGGATCACTATTCTCCATAGTAGATGCAGGACTAGGATGATGGGTAGGTGAAGGTAGGTGACTGACTAGGGCGCCACTTCATCCCAGGCAGAAAAAAGGCTGAATTTTCCATAGAGAGGAGCTATTTGCCTTATTTGCTTAGGGCACCAGACTACCTTGTCCCAGTCTTGGTTAGATGGATTCTGGCACACCAATACATGGTAATCCAATGCAATAGTTCAGTTCCTTTTAAGAACAAAACTGGCTGAAGTCAGTTTTAAACCTGTCACTTAGGTTATGATGCCCTTACTGAAGACAGCACAAGCTAGTGACAGACAGAGTCCCTTATTCTGTAAGATGCTGTAGTTTCAGAGCATGTACTGCTCACATCTGTGAGTTTGTAGTCTGCTCTGCCAGAAATGAGTCCAGTTTATTCATGAGTGGGTGTTATCCCACCCACCTGTGTCAAACACCCACCTGTGGTTAACCCTGTCCACTTAATGTTTCTTGATAGGTTTCTACATTTTAACAGGCAGAATCAAAGGGTGAGTGTGTTTAACCAGTAGTGGGCTGTCATGTCAGAGGAGGTGCAGTGGGCCCTGACTGTCACCCAGCCCACTGTCCCTACCTACTTCTAAATGCAGGGCCATCAGGGAAACTCAAGGTCAAACAGTCCGGGTCGGTAAACGTACGGGAACGTATATGCCAAGAGATGTAAGCCAAAAGAATAGTCAGAAACAAGCCGGAGTTCAAACACGGTCAGGGAGGCAGTACAAAAATCAGAGGCAACAAGCGAGGTCAAGAAAGGGCCGGGGGTCAGAAATCCAGGAGAACAACAACAACAGGCAAGACAGGAAACAGCAAGGGAACACCTTTGTCAGGCAAGCCTGGAGGGAATGAGGAGGTTTAGGAGGTCTGCATAGACACCGCCACCGCAGCTGATTGGTGCGGCATCTGGGCCCTCCGATTGGTCCTGAGGGACACACTCAGTTGGGAGAGGCTGCAGAGCTGTCACTCCTGGCTCAGGAGCAGCACCTCTCCCAGGGTGTGGTCCCAGGCTAGACTTTTTAAGCCTTACAGGTCATTGTGCTAAACAGGTGGAAGACTGCCCAGACGAACGTATCCTGACATGGGCATGGTTAACACCCACTCATAAATTAACAGGATTCATCTTTGGCAGAACAGGCTGCAAACTGCCAGACTGGAGTATTAAATACATTGAAACTGCTGCATTTTACAGAATAAGAGACACAGCGCTGAAAACAGCATGTCTGACACTAGCTGGGGCAGTCTTCAGCAAGGGAAGCATTTAATTCATTACACAGTAACATATCTGTAGACAATATATGCAAAATAAACTCTATACCATCTAGCCTCTTGCTAAACCCTCACTAACCATAGTCTGAACTTACTGCCCAGAACCAAAAAAAGCAGCATCCATACAAATGTTCTCTGGTCCTGACTTCCAGAGGTTAGCATCGCCTGTTCTTCCCCAGGCTTGGAGACCTGTATGTAGAACTCATTCATTGCTTAAAAAGCTCCGCCAGGTGGGTACTAACAAGCCTAATTAGTTCAGTTTCCTGTGAGAAGTTGTTCTTCTTTCCATGTTCACTAGGTTCTTCTTCAGAGCTTCAACCCAAAACACAGCAAAGAAAAACCTTTTCCTTACTGCGCCTACTCTGGTGGCACAAACATACAATTTCTTGCATCAACACTGCCACAATATGTACAGTCCCAAATTAAAATGGGATTTTATTATTTATTTTTTACATTTAAAACTGTATAAATTAAGTGAGATACCTACATTTAACTATAGCTGTTAAAATTATTTTACGAGAAGAAAGAAACCCATGCATTTCAAGCTTTACCCACAGTGAATTATAATTATGATGAAAGGAACACTCTTGGTCAGTGTTTCTCAACTCCAGTCCTCAAGACCCACCAACAGGTCATGTTTTCAGGATCTCCCAAAGAATGCACTGACAATAATTATATCACCTGTGCAGAATGCACTGACAATAATGATATCACCTGTGCAGAATGCACTGACAATAATTATATCACCTCTGCAGAATGCACTGACAATTATATCACCTGTGCTATACTGAGGAAATCCTGAAAACTTCACCTGTTGGTGGGTCTTGAGGACTGGAGTTGAGAAACACTGCTCTTGGTAAAGCTGCTGGTGTTATTGAAAAAAGAACACTAGTGGTGCCCATAGGCTTCAAACTGACTCTCTGATAGTAGTCAGGGAAGTATTTGCAACTGGTGCTGCCCAAATGACTAAATATACCCTATAAGCATTAGTTCAGTTCTGCTGTAGATCTTGCCACAATTCCTGCCCTCACAGGATCCTCAGAACTCACGTCTAGGACACCAATAATTCTTGCCCTAATTCCAAGAAAACACACTCAATGGACTGCACAGAACCACTTGAATAGATTGCACAACCTCTCAAAATTTAGCCCTTTCCTATCCTACTTTTCAGCACCCACTGTCTTACAGTAGCATCACATGACTTTGTGACATCAGGCCTCCTGGGAGCTAATATATTGGCCATTCACCCATTCCTCTGTCTCTTGTGAGACTTTTAGTCCTTGCTGAACAACTGCTACAAAAAACAAACAAAAAAACCCACTCATATACCGCCCCTGAAACACTGCTTCCTTAGACCCCTGCCTTAGTGATTAATACATCTCTTACAGTAGTGTGAACTGAACCTTATACTCTATTTTGACCGGTGCTTGACCAGAACAGCCAATGCTTGACACAAAGATTTTGTCTATGGTGTTCTATGAAGCCCTTGTCATGCACTGTCAGTATTAGGCATTACAGTCTATCAGATTTACTTTAACCCCTTACCGACATTGGATTGATACAAAGGGGCTTTGTGTGGGCACAACAAAACCCCCCCAGCAGTTACGTGTGGGGGGCGGCATCACCCGGCTGTTTAACCCCCTACACGCCACGACAAAGATGGCCGCAACGTCTAATTCAATTAAAAAACAGTGTGAACCGTTCCCCATTCGATCGGCTCCCGTGGCGAAATTGCAGGCACTTGATTGGTTAACATAGCAGCTGGAAGCCTTGTAAAGGCTTCCATTGCCGTCATATTTCCTGATTTACTACTTCCTGCCGCGATCTTTGTAACCCCAAATTTTCTTTTCAAAGTACACTAGGTTATAATGTTGCCCCCAGTGGTGAAGCACCTAAGGGACCCAAGTTCGTAAAATAAAAAAGTTTTAAAAGTGTAAAAAAAATAAAAAAAAATAAAAGTTTAAATCCCCCTTTTACCATTTTACAAAATAAAATAATCAAAAAAATTTCACTATTTGGTTGCCAGTCCAAAAAAAAATTGATCTATTACACTTTTAATCAGCCCGCAAAAAAAGCCCCCCCACCAAATCAAGATGTTAGTCAAAAAAATTTTTGGTGCAGGGAAAAGCCCGCTGCCAAAATTTTAAACACAGAAAATGTTTGGATTTTTTTACGGGGGACCAAAACATAAAAAAAACCCACATGCTTAGGCATTGCTGTAATGGGCGATCCGTGCCAAAAAAAAAGCTCTGCCTTCTGAAGACAGAGGGAAGGGCAGAAGATGCCTTCCGGGTTGTCTGTGAGTCACGATGCATGCAGTGGCCTGTGTGCATGGCGCATCGTGATGACAGTTGTCATTAGGGACCAGTGCACAGCAAAAAGCTATGCACTGAATCCTATTGAATGAGAGATTAAAGGATCTCTCATTCAAATCCCCTATGGGAAAAAAGTTAAAATTAAAAAATGTGATGAAAAAGTAAAAAAAGTGAATAACAAGTAAGTAAAACACAACACGAAAATAAAATACAAATACGGTTACACCGCCCTTTTCCTTTACAAAACGCAATGCCCATAAAAAAGATTCAACAAATAAATAAAGTACCCAGATTTGGTATCGCCGCGTGCGTAACGGACCTGCCATTTAAATTGTCATGTTAAATTAACCTTTAGGTGAAGCCGTAAAAAAAAAAAAAAAACAATCACAGAATAAGATTAATGTCAATCCGCAGCAATAAATGGAATATAAAAAGCGATCAAAAAATCCTAGAAAACGCCAAAGTTGTACCAATTTAAAACTGTCTGTTCATCCCGCAAAAAAAAAATCCCTATTAAGCTCTGTATATGGAAAAAATAAAAAAAAAAAAAAAAAAACAAAAAATGTATAGCTATAGACGATACGATGCATAAATATGTTTTACACACTAAAAAACACTTTTCATTTTTTTTAAAGTGCTTAACATAAAAAAAATATTTAAATAGGGTATACGCATAATCGTAGCGCAAAGAATAAGCTAACTTAATCACGGATTCTGCACGGTGTGCCCTGTTTAAAATAAAAAATCACTACGTAGAGTTTGCAGTATTTTCTTCACCTGGCCTCCAAAAAAAATGGATTTAAAGCGATCTCAAAAAAGCCTTGTCCCACCCAAAAATGATTACTAATAAAATGTAAACTCTCTCGCAAAAACAAGTCCCTACACTGCTCAAGACAGAAAAAATTTAAATGTTATGGACTCTCAGACTATGGCGATGCAAAAACGTATTTTCCTGGTGAATAAAAGTGTTTTATAGTATTAAGCAGTTAACAACATAAAAAAATATACAAATTGGGGTTATTAGGTGTAATCGTTTTTATGACCTGTGAGTAAAGTACATGTCATATATACCCGTTATGTGACCGCTTATAAAAAATAAAAAATAAAAAACACTACCAAGATGCTGTTTTTTGTTCATAAACCTCTCGAAAACTTAATATAAAAGTGACATAGCATCTTAGGCACCCATTAAATGGACAATAAAAAACTATCAAACTCATCCGCCAAAAAACAAGCCATACACAGTCTCACACAGCAAAATTAAAAAAGTTTTGGCTGTCAGAATCAGGACAAACATAAAAACGCAATTTTTTTATAGACATATTTCTACTGGTAAAAGTAATAAAACAGAAAAAATATATAAAATCTATTTAATTGTAATTGCTAACGACCCACCTTAGTAAGTTATCCATCATTACACTGCACGGCGAATGCTGTAAAATTGTAACTCAAAAAAACACTTGACCGATACTGCGTTTTTCCTCCATTTTCATTGCCTAATGCTAAAAAAAAACTAGATGCAACACCTGGGCATCCAAACTGCTCGAACCCCCTAGATGAGATCCTGATGGGTGTTTGAATCCAAAATGGGGCGACTTCTGAACGGTTTCGGCGTTTGATAACTTTGGGGGCTTTGCAATGCGACAGGGCCCCCACCAAAATCTGCGTTCCAAAGCAAATAGCGCTCTCACCTCCCTTATACGCCGCAAATGCGCCCTAACAGCAGTTTCACCACATGTAGGGTATGGGCCGAGATTGGAAGAAATTGCTTTTACAAAGTTTTAGGGTTTCTTTTTCCTGTTTCCTTGTATATATGAAACAATTTTAAGCTAAAATTGCAGATTATGAAAAACACATTTTTTTTTAATTTTCTCAGCTTATGCTAAAAAAAATTTGTGAATCACGTGGGGTCTATATATCAATGCACCCTGGATATATTCATTAAAGGGGTTGTAGTTTCCAATATGCGGTCTTTTGTTGGGGTGTTTATTATGTTTTACGCAGCTTAGGGTGTCCACCAAACCCTGAAATGGCGCCTCATAAAATGTTTTGAAATGAGACCCCCAGAGTTATAGTAGGGGCTCCTCCTATTTCCTGGGCTATGGAGTGAGCCATAATAATGCACTAGGGCCTCATATGGAAGATATCTCTACACATCGGCACAGACCCTCGGGGGGGAATTGATATTAAGTTGCAATTTTATAGTCACACTTTACCGTTTTCCATGTGGTAATAATGGATAATATTGAAAAATATGCAAAAAAAGTGAAATTGGGTAAATTTCCTCACTTTGCTTTAATTTCTGTGAATATCTGAAGGGTTATTTGAAACTTTCCTAAGATTAGTGTAAATACGTTATAAGGGGTTCTAGTTTCTTCAGATGCATCACTTATGGGGCGTATCTAACATGTCAGGCCCTTCAGCCACGTCAGAAATGGTAGTGGTCCTAAAAAATGTATATTGCAAATTTTCTTGAATCAAATGTGAGAAATTACTACTAAATTTCTAAGCCCTCTAATGTCGTTGAAAAAAAAAAAAAAAAAGACATTTACAAAATGATAACCAACCTATAGTGGGACTTATGTAGATTGCTGAGTTATAACCTATTTGTGGGGAATAATTATCTGTCTTGCACGCAGAATTTGCAACTTTCTAAATTCGCAAATTTTCCAATTTTCATGAAATTTTGATATTTTTTCACAAAACGATTCAAGGATTGCATGGATAAATATTTCTTACAAACTTAAAGCACAATTGTTCTCGGAGAAAACAATCTCTGAATTCACATGAATAGGTTAAAAGTGTCAAAAAAAGTTATTCTCATTAAATTGGACACAGTCAGATTTCAAAAATAGGGCTGTGTAGGAAGGTTCAAAACAGGCTGGGTCCTTAAGGGGTTAATATAAAACATAATCTCAGTATTTAGTTGGGTACATCTGAAATATTTTCTTATCAGGTAGAATGTTTTTGTCATGTCTTGCACAAAGCACAAGTACTGGAGCAGTCCTACCAAACTGTGAGCTGCACTTTGAGCTGGAAATGGTTGAGTTCTGTTTGGGCTAAATGGTAACATGCTCAATGTAAATTAAAAGAGTGTTCCCATCTCACACAGTGATAGAATATTGATAGGATATGCCACCAATGTGAGAGGGGTGTAAGTCCCAACACGGCTACTTCTCCTTTCTGAAACAGGAGAATCAGGGGCTCATTTTCTAGATAAGCGCTATCTCTCCTATCTCACATTGATGGTATATCCTATCAATATGCCCTCAATGTATGAGTTGGGGCAACCATATAAAGCTGTTACCTGAGTAAGCTAATTTAGAGGAGTAAATGTGCAAGCTTTTTGTTTGCATGACCCTTATGAATGGTCGGTACAAAACAGTTTGACTTACTAGCTCTTCTTCCAATAGCCTGGGACACAGAGTGTACCAATTTGTCAATGGATTCTGTAAGCCAGTTTGTTGCTTCAGCATTCAACAAAGGAAGAGTTATAAAAATACCCCCCAAAAAAATTTTTTGTGAAAATATCCAGTGTATGCTGTGACCTCTACATTGTATCATGGCAGTCATTTTGCTTACAAGCTGTAACTACCTATAACATCTATTTAACTGTTTCTGTTATTTCTATTTTAATAGATTCACTGTAATGTATCCATGTAAAACATATTTCATGATTTGAAGAAAGGTTAAAAACATAGATTAAAAATTAAACCTGAATTTAAGACCTTTTTAATTCCCTGGTTTCATTTTTTAAAATTTAGGCCATTGTTTTTTTCTTAGGCCAAGCTTTTTATGTATTCTTTCCAAAAAGTGTTGTAGGGAAAAGCTTAGGGATTCCGTGGGGGGAAGGGGGTTTATGAAAAGTATGATTTAAATTTTTTGTGGATGGTCTGTGGGTTTTTGCAGAAAAAATTCATCTTGGGAAAAGGTAAATAGTGCAATTGATAGAAAAAAAAAGGGAAAAACCAGAGGTGGATGCCCAAAAGGGGAAAAATGGGTTTTTGGGAAACCTATTAAGTTTCAATTGAATTTCAGTTACACATAAAATACAAGATGAGCTTGTTTTAATCAAATATTAAAAACCTGGATATTTACATGCGGACATGTCATCATAGGCATTAAAGTAACTAACTGCTATAGGGAAACCCCCTTCATAAACAACTGGACTCACTAATTTAAAAAGTAGAGTTACCGTTAGTAAAAAAAACCCCCAATGCAAAAAAACTAACCCCAAAGTAAAAAAAATTAAAACTTTTTCATTGCTAAATTTTAAAATGGAAAAAATGCAAAGTACCCCAAGACAGAGCCCCAACATGTCCCTTACAAAAATAGAATTATCTCCCAAATTTAAAAGCGTAATGTAAGTAAACATAATACCAAAAAACATTCAATGATACTAAAGAAATAAATGTGCTGAGTAGAAACTATCAAAACTGTCAATATGATCTTGGGGTTAAGTCCCCAAAATCGATTCCTGTGGAACCCAAGAGCGAGGAAGAGCGAAAAGAAAGAAAGACAGTTTAAAGAGGAAAAAAAGGTCCTAAAAAAAAAAAATCTTTTGGGAATTTTAATTTTAAAAATTTTTATTTTAAGTCTATCTAAAATAACTCAAACCCAAAAAAAGGGGGGAAGCAAAACAACCCCCCCACGGGTGGGACCAGAGTGATAGACAAAAACCTGGCCCTATAAAACCTAGTATACTCCTACCTAAATTTAAAAGATACCCGGATAATGCCCCGAAAAAGGGGGGTTTTCCCGTCGCAAATTGCCCTAAATAAGCACCCTGTTATTCAATGGTCCCGTCCCCCATGTTTCTTTTATCCATGACTTTTCTGAGGACAGTTGGAAAAATTTTAAGTGGACCAAGTGTCCGGTACAGTGACAAATTTGTTTGCTGCAAAAATGCAAAGGGACGAGAATTAAAGGGTAGATAAATTTTCCCGTTGGGAGGGACTCAGGTAGAAACCACATTACTTTCCGTGTTTACATAACAAAAAGGAAAACTACCTTTTTCAAAATTCATCAGCATAATGCCACCCCTTTTGGATTTTCATGTACCCAGTAAAACCCCGGCTGTTTGGGGAAAAACAAAAACAAAAGCAAAAAAAAGGGCCCTTAAAATAAAAAGCCTTTTTCCCAAAATTGGGCCCCCCCCCCCAATGCTTAACCCCCCATGTTTAAAATTTTTATTTGTTTTCGAACTGTAAGTCATTTTCCCCGCCCTGTGGGGGGCATGGGCAGGCCCCCCTGTGTGTGAGCGCCCAAAAGCTGGCGGCCCCCCCGCGGAAGATAAAGGGCGGGTACGGCGCCTCCGTGACATCACATAGTGCGCCAAACAACGGAGAGCTGCGCCGAAAGGGGCCCCCCCCAGTTATTGGCGCTTTCGGGGAGGGGCAATTTTTTTGCCCCCCCGAAATGTCTTTAAAGGCGCGCGGAAAAACGGGGCAACAAAAATGGCAGGTGTTTTTAAAAAAAATGTCAGTTAAAAAACTTGTGAAACGCATTTATTGGTAGGAAAAAGGAACCCCCTGATTTTTTTCCAATTCTTTCCCAAAGGGAAATTTTATTTAAAACCATTTGGGTATTTTGCCAGTCAATAAAATTTAATTTTAACCAATGTTATATGTACAAAGGAAAGAAAAGAAATCACTTTTTTAAAAAAAGTGCTGAAGGGCAATGGGCATTTTTAAACCCCTTTGGGGCCTTTTTTTTAGGGTGAATGTCGAAGCATTCCTTCTGAAAAAATAATCTGTCCAAATTTTTCCCGTCTTTTAGAGGGAGTAACTCGATCAATTTCCCTCCCATTTGAGGCTTTTTGGGTTCCCCCCCCTGTATTGGGGTGTTTATGACGTGAGATTGGTGTGTCAAGGGTTTATGGCTTTCTGACCCGGACAGTCCCTCGTTAAGGTTTTTCCCGGGCGCCCGGGAAAATGGAATCCAATGGAAAGCCCCAAAGCGATGGTTTTAAAACCCCCGAAAAGGGGAAAGGAATTTAAGTAGGTACCCCGGGATTCACCAGAGCCCGGGCCCCAAAGCGGGATGGACTTGCTGCGGCGGGAGGTTTTAAAGGTGTTACCCTGGGCGTTTACTTTCTTGCGGTGGCGCCCCGAATTAGCGTGGTGCAAAAAACGTCAGGCAGGGGGTAAATCGGGGGGCAGGCAGGAGGTCAGGGAGGCGTATTTGGTTTTGTGGTCAAGGGGCAGGCAGGCGGGGCAGGGCAGGCGGGGAGAGAACATGGTCCAAAAGACGGAAGGGAAGGGTTCGGTTCCCCGGTAGATCGGGGCGGACAATTTGG